>OZ023262.1:172149445-172409445 GCA_964006375.1 Tillus elongatus
TTGTACTAATGAAAATAGTATTGAATCAAATTTTACATTAGGGTCATTAGACTTAAGTGACATACATTCTGAAAAGAGCACTGCAGAGAGCAACATTGAAAGTGATAGTGAACAATCCATTAGCAATCTTAATTTAAATAATAACTTGGCTACCACAGAAGCATTGACATCGGGAGCGCGACACTATGGTGACGCAATCCCTAAGTACTCTGGTAATCCAGAAACACTAGAAACATTCATTACTCTCGTAGATAAACTTAATAATAAATATGGTAATACTAACGATAATACGTTAAATGACTACACATATTGTTTAATTTTTAGTAAGCTCGAGGGACCGGCTAGCGCATTTGCAGCTACACGGTTGTCTCTTAAAGAGGCATTAAGATTAAAATCCGATGATCATACAGATCGACTGACCGTATCCCATAAACTAAAAAATTTAACTACAGGACCGCGAGAGAGTCTCGCAGATTTTATTGATAGAATTAAAGCAGTCCAGACGCGACTAAATATTAAGATACACGCAGACACCGGTCTGACTTAGCCGAAAAAATTCGTGCATATGGAAATCTCGGAACAAACCGCGATGGAAGTCTTATATAATAATAGCCCTCAGACTTTACAAACTATCTTTAAAATTAAAGAATTCCGCTCATTAGCGTCAGCCACAACAGCGGTGCTAAAATATATCTCGAAACGAGAAACATCTAAAAGTAAATGGGTGCAGCTCAATCAAAAGGGTGTGTTGATGCAAGTTTGTATATATTTTTGAATTTGAAATTGCCGCCAGACATTTAGGGATTGCTGCTCGCCGTGGTTGGCACCACTGAGAGGAGGAGAGGGGGCAGATTTTGTGACAGCCTCTCTCTCTCTCTCTCGCGACGTAAACCAGCGTCACTGCGTTAGAATCAGTCGTCCTGAAAACTGCTAGTACTCCAGACTAGGGATGTGCTCCAGATTTTCTGGTCTAATTTTCTTGTTACATAATTTTTTGCCTCATTTGGGGTGAAGATAGTCGCCCGACCTCCAAAGAAGACCCTAAAACCCACGTGAAGATACAGTCCATTACACAGGTGAGTGCATCTCTTATTTGTCTGGTATAATTTAAAATCTAACTTTATTGTAAACAATTCCTCTTTATTATTTCGTAATATCTTGCAACAACATTTTGGTCCATCGAAGCCGATGCTTGTTTGATTAGAATTGACACTTGTGGGTGTTCATATCGTGAATTTATGCACACGTGTTTGGCGGTTTTGTTGTTAAAAATCGTAATTTATAGCCTCCAGGGTTTGGTTAGAACACGTGTTCGGGTCGGCAAATCCGTGTTAGTGTAATTGTTTTGCTTGTTTAATTTGTTTTACGGCCTTTTAGCGTCAAAATTGTTTTGTTTTTCAGTGTCTCGCAATCGGCGATTTTCGAGCTCTGTTACTTGTTTGAAACGTGTTTTTTTCGACGTGAAACACGTGGTTATCATCCGATTGGGTTCAGGTTATATCAGTCTTTTCTAGTTTGCCTTTTCGTTTTTTGTCATTTTTGAAATGGAGGTGGAAAAGTTGATAAATAAACGTAACTCTGTTATGAATCGAGTGCAACACCTATCAAGGTTTGCATTAGACGCCAAGGCTGAACCCACAAAAAGGAATGAATTTAGAATCAGATACCAAGGTCTTAACGATTCTGTAAATTTGTTTGATTCTTTACATCTGGACATCGTGTCTTTAATGAAGGATAAGGATAATTTGGCTTTACAATCGGAGATTCAGACAGACTTCGACAACATACAGTACAGCATCAAGTCAATCTATTTTGAAATTTGTGGTAAGGTTACTGCTGATGCTGCCGATGTAGCTAAGTCGCTCGATAATGAGGCTCACTCTGATAGTGGAACGGGTGGCAGACGTAATGTTCGATTGCCTAAGATCGATATTCCGAAATTTGACGGGGCGATTGGTCAGTGGCCACGTTTTTTCGATTTGTTTAGGACTCTGATTCATGAAAATGACACTTTGTCAGATATTGAGCGTTTCCAGTATCTTCTTGCTTCCTTGACAAAAGAACCAGCTTCAATAGTTCAAAACCTACCCCTCATTTCGGATAATTACCAAGTGGCATATAATTCGCTAGTTTCAAGGTATGAAAATAAACGTGTGTTGCTTACGAATTACTGGTTAGCTCTTCTTAATGCTCCGAAGGTGTCAGGCGATTCATCTCGAGATTTAAGGAATTTGTTGACAACATTTACTGAAAACGTATGTGCGTTAGATTTATATCAAGAGCAGCAGTATGATTTGTGGGACTTTACGAAATTCAATTTCCTTTTGCAAAAGTTAGATTCCTCTATCCGAAAGCAATTTGAAATACAGTTTGGTGACTGTGAGGTCCCCACGTACTCGCACCTTAGTGATTTTTTAGAAAAACAGTGCAAGGCTTTTGAAACATCTGCGCTAACCGTAGCACCGGTCTCAGCGAGGAAGGGTCCTCAAATGTTGAAAGGGAAACAGTTCGTGCAGCCGAAACCAACCACTTCTTTGGTGACTAGTGTTAGTAAGTCAGATTCATCAATTTCTTGTGTGTGTTGCCAGGGGGAACACTCATTGACGAAATGTGACAAGTTCTTAGAAATGTCTCCTAAGGATCGTCATACCTTAGTGAAGAGGAAAAGTCTGTGCTATAATTGTCTGGCTGGGTCTCACAAACTCGCAGGGTGTACCTCGAAATTTAATTGTCGTGTTTGTACTAGGAAACATCACACATATTTGCATTTTACATCAAGCTCTGGTCGGACTGATACACAAACATGTGAGCAAGGTGATAACAGACCCGACCAAGTAACCGGTCAAGTCGTATTGACAAGCACGCTTCCCAGCTTCCCTGTTGTATTATTTGCCACATGTAAAGTGGATGTGTGTGATGCTTATGGGGTGTATCATAGATGTCGTGTGCTGCTCGATTGTGCAAGTCAGGCAAATTTCATTACACAGCGCCTTGTAAGCAAACTTTCTCTGTCGAAGTCACATGCTTCTGTTCCAATTCAGGGGATAAATCAGATGGCCACCGTTACTGATTTGGGGGTTACTTCATTTAGGTTGAGACCTCGGGACAAACCTAATCCTAGTTTCGATATCGATGCTATTGTGGTTCCCAGAATCTGCGACAAGGCACCTTCAACGGATGTACAATCATATGTCTGGAATCATATCAAAGACCTTGCTTTAGCGGATGATACTTTTGGTCAGCCAGGGGACATTGATATTTTATTGGGTGCTGATATATATGCAATGGCATTGTTACCGGGACTTAGAAAGGGTAAGGATCAGGAACCTACTGCTATCAATACAGTGTTTGGTTGGGTAATCTTGGGTAGTGTACCAGCCCAATCGAATTTAGTGGTTGATTCCTTTTGTACGTCGGTCGATGTTTCTCTGGACAAAACTCTCAGACAATTTTGGGAATTGGAGCAAGTGCCTCAGTGCACATTAGCGAGTCCGCAAGATGCCCTGTGTGAGAAGATCTTCCAGGACACTCATTCACGTGACTCTAATGGTAGATATGTCGTGGGCCTGCCATTTCGTGATGGGATGCCAGATCTGGGTGAGTCACATTCCATGGCATTGAGACGGCTTCATGCTCTAGAGAGACGATTGTCCAAAGAGTCAGATATCCGTAGAAAGTATGTGGCTTTCATGCGTGAGTATCTGAGCGATGGGCACATGTCTCCTGTGTCGTGTAAGGTATCACATCCTAGTGCCGTCTACTACATCCCTCATCATTGTATCTTGAAACCCGAAAGTACCACTACAAAGTTACGGGTGGTGTTCGACGCCAGTGCTAAGACCTCAAATGGCGTCTCGCTCAACAACACCCTATTGGTTGGACCCAAGTTGCAGCAGGATATTGTGACAGTCCTGTTGAATTTTCGGGCTCATCGAGTCGCCTTTACTGCAGACATTAAGCAAATGTTTCTGCAAGTATTGGTGGCAGAGGAGCATAGGGACTTCCAGCGCATTCTTTGGCGGTTTTCCAATTCTGAGCCAGTGCAAGAGTTCAGACTCAATACAGTGTCCTTTGGTGTTGCTTCTAGCCCCTATCTTGCCATTAGGACCCTCTTACAGGTGGCAACAGATTTAGGTGGTAAATATCCTCTTGCAGCAGACGTCATAAGGTCTGACACGTACGTGGATGACATAGTAACTAGTGTGCCAGATTCCAATTCTGCAATTGAAGTGAAATCTCAACTGATAGGAATGCTCGGAGAGGCTGGATTTGAGTTGCGAAAATGGGCAAGCAATGATCCCGAATTTCTTGCGTCTCTCCCCAGTAGTCATCAGCAATCTCTGTGTTTCGACTCTGATGACTTAGTGTCTGTCAAGATTTTAGGACTACAGTGGTGTCCAATGACTGACTGCTTCTCGTACAAGGTACGTCCAATTGAACGCAAATGCACCAAGCGTAACATACTGTCAGAGCTTGCTAGAATCTTTGATCCTTTGGGTTTCTTGTCTCCCCTCACCCTCTCTGCGAAGCAGCTGATGCAGTTCCTGTGGCAGCTAGGCATTTCGTGGGATGAAAAACCACCACTAGAAGTCGAATCCAGGTGGGACACATACAAATCGCAACTTTCTTGTTTGTCATCGTTGTCAATTCCGCGGTATGTGTCTGCTGAAGGTACTACTTCTTCTACATTGCATGGATTCTCGGATGCGTCTGAGCTTGGTTATGGGGCCGTAATTTATCTTCGTGTTGTATCCGCCAGCGGAGCCATAAAGATATCTCTCTTGTGTGCTAAGTCTCGTGTCTCCCCACTAAAAAAAGTATCAGTACCCCGATTGGAGCTTTGTGCAGCAGCCTTGTTAGCAGAGTTGATGGAGTTCGTTCAGGTTACATACCGAAAGACTATTTCTATTGATAATATATTTTGCTGGTCTGATTCCACAGTTGCCATTCAGTGGATTAAGTCATCTCCCCATCGATGGAAAACGTTTGTGGCCAATAGAGTGGCGCTCATACAAGAAAAGGTACCCCCTGGTTGCTGGTCACATGTTTCGGGGTTAATCAACCCTGCAGATTGTGCATCGCGCGGACTTACTCCTAATGAGCTTCTCAATCACCCGCTATGGTGGACGGGTCCGGCTTTCTTGTCCGAACCATCCGATACATGGATTAGCGCAGAATCTTTAGGTGAAGAGTCCGATGTCATGATGTCGGAGCAAAGGCAAGTTGTGTGCATGACAAAGGTTGTTTCGTGTGATTGGCCGCTGAATTTGTTAGAAGGGTATTCTTCGCTGAGGAAAATTCAAGGTATCATTGCTTACAGTATGAGGTTTGTCAAAAATCTGAAATTACCCCGGAAGGACAGAATTTCGGGCGCATTGAGTGAGGCGGAGCTTTACACTGCACTGACTTTTCTTGTTAAAGCAGTACAAAGGTTGGCGTTTGAGAGGGAAATGCGTGACATTGAGCATGGTCGACCTTGTGTAAAGTCTATCCGTAGGCTGGCCCCATTTGTGGATAGGGATGGTGTTCTCAGGGTGGGCGGTAGACTTAGATGCTCGGACTTGTCGTTTGATGCAAAGCATCCCATGCTTCTGCCACGTTCACACTTGCTCACTGACTTGGTGATTCGTAGTGTCCATCAGAAACACTTACATCCTGGACCTCGTACCTTGCAGTATTTGTTGTCACAAAATTTTTGGATTCTTTCGGCCCGCCGGGCAATTAATAGTGTGCTTGGGCAATGTTATCGTTGTTTCCGTGTTCGCCCGGTAACTTTGACACCTGTAATGGGGGATCTTCCTCCAGTAAGAGTTTCTCAGCTGAAACCATTCTCTCACACTGGAATTGATTTTGCCGGTCCATTTCTCGTTACCCAGGGAAGATATCGTGGTGTCAGAAGTGCGAAGGCATATGTGTGTATTTTTGTTTGCATGACCACAAAGGCTGTGCATATTGAATCGGTATCAGACCTCACCTCGGAGGCTTTTCTTGCTGCTTTTCGGCGCTTTGTGGCTCGAAGAGGTCGTTGTGACAATGTCTACAGTGACTGCGGCACTAATTTTGTCGGGGCCAACCGATTGTTGGTTTCATACGCACATCAGGTGACTGATTCCTTGTCAATTGAGTGGCATTGGAATCCCCCAGCAGCGCCGCACTTTGGAGGACTGTGGGAAGCAGGGGTTCGTTCCATTAAAACTCACTTGCGTCGTGTTGTTGGCACACAGGTTCTGACATTCGAGGAACTGACCACTGTTCTGGCACAGATTGAAGCAGTTCTTAATTCCCGACCGCTCTGTAGTCTTAGTACAGACCCCAATGACATGACATCGCTTTCCCCTGCGCACTTCTTGACCATGGAGCCTCTTTGTGCCCCACCTGACCCAGACGTGACTGATGTCAAACTTACCAGACTTTCTCGTTGGCAACTTGTTTCCAGAATGCATCAAGATTTTTGGAAACGCTGGAAAAGTGAATATTTGCACACCTTGCAGCAGCGCAATAAGTGGTCTACCCCCCAAGAAGCTCCTTCGATTGGTACTCTCGTTGTCATCAAAGATGAGACAGTGTCTCCGCTTGTGTGGAAGTTAGGGCGCATATTGAAACTCTATCCGGGTCGTGATGGCGTTGCCCGTGTCGCTCAAGTACGAACAAGCACAAGTATTTTAGATCGTCCTATGACCAAGCTGTGCCCTTTACCTTCGCAGTAAACGGCCAGTACGCATCTCCCATTTGTATAGTTAGTTATAGTGTGTATCTACCAATTTAATTTAATCTTTGCATTTTTTAATCGGAAATAAGTAGTCCTTATTTGGTGGGCGGAATGTTGATGCAAGTTTGTATATATTTTTGAATTTGAAATTGCCGCCAGACATTTAGGGATTGCTGCTCGCCGTGGTTGGCACCACTGAGAGGAGGAGAGGGGGCAGATTTTGTGACAGCCTCTCTCTCTCTCTCTCGCGACGTAAACCAGCGTCACTGCGTTAGAATCAGTCGTCCTGAAAACTGCTAGTACTCCAGACTAGGGATGTGCTCCAGATTTTCTGGTCTAATTTTCTTGTTACATAATTTTTTGCCTCATTTGGGGTGAAGATAGTCGCCCGACCTCCAAAGAAGACCCTAAAACCCACGTGAAGATACAGTCCATTACACAGGTGAGTGCATCTCTTATTTGTCTGGTATAATTTAAAATCTAACTTTATTGTAAACAATTCCTCTTTATTATTTCGTAATATCTTGCAACAGGGTGGAACGGTCATACAGTTTAATAAATCTATGAATCTTCCGCCAAGACAATCGTATGTCAATTTCCCACAAAGACAACCGTATACCAGCACAAATCGTTTTAATAACGTTAGCAATAAAAACACTAATCCCAGTTATTATGTCAGAAATAACGGCCCCTTTAACACCCCAAAAAATATGCCACCGAGACAAGGAACCTCGGGTCAACTAAATTTAACTAATAGAAATCCTCCCTTACAACCGGCGCAGTTTGGCTCTACCGTAATACAAAGAGCGGGGCACCCTAGGTCTAACGTAACTAGGATCAACTACCAACAACCGCAGTTTCGTCAGTGGCGTCAACCTCAAGTATATACAAATGAAATTGAACCAGAACCACCCTCGGAAGACGAACACGACCCTCACGAAGACGTAATATATCTTGATGATATGGGTCCCCAGTATTCCCTTGACGGATCTGCGTCTCACGAAAATTTTTGTGTAACAGCCTCGGAACAATAATAGAAACCAACCATAACATAATAAATGCCAGTCTACCTTACGTAGACCTGGATGGTATTAAAATTCTTATAGATTCAGGTGCTACTAACTCTCTTATGAGTCCGACCATAGCACACCGTTATTTTTCCGATAAAAATAAAACGGAACCCTTTACTATAAAATCTATCCTAAATCAATCACAACACAATCAAGTGGTTGTGACGGATCTGTTTCGTCCTGGGCAATTTTTAAAGTTCTTTATTCTAAAATTTCACGAGCATTTCGATATTTTATTAGGCACACAAACGTTAGAAAAATCGGCACGAGATTAGATTATAAAACGGGAAAAATCTGCTTAAATGATATTGAATATGATCTATGCAGATATGAACCCGCAGTTAAACAGGTATTTGAGTTACAAATAAATACCAAACAAAACACAATAACGATACCGACAACTGTTAAAAAGGTACCAGTAATTATTCCCGAAGAATCATTGGGACATTACACCATCCCTGAAAACCTTAATACCGCTAATAATTTTTAGGTAACAGTTCCCGCTACCAGCTCCAAAATCACTCGCAATATTAACCTTAGAACGACCGATACTGGCAAATCATGCTAACTTATCGGAAATCAATGTCTGTCATGCTCATGTTATTCCCCCAAAAAACTTAGACAATTGTACCCTTACAGGAAAAACTGCAACATCTAGAGGATATTGCAGAAAGGACGATCGCCTTTCAGACACTGATTGCATTTAGGGATGTGTTTTATCGAGAAGGAGATAAACTAACGTTTTCTTCCATGGTGAAACAAAATCCCGCTTAATTCTTGCACCCCTATATTTGTAAAACCATACCGCTTCCCGCACGTACAAAAGATCGAAATAAATCAACAAATCAAAGATTTATTAAATCAGAACATAATCACCGAGAGTAACTCGCCTTATTCGGCTCCCGTCTTCTTTGTTCCCAAGAAGGAAGGCCCGGATGGTAAGAAACAATGTCGCATGGTGGTGGTGGAGGATAAATACCCATTGCGAAATATAAATAACATTTTGGATATACTCGGTAATTCTAATATATTTTTTTTAAATCGATCTTAAATCGAGATACCACCAGATCGAGGTAGCTTCAGAGGACCGACACAAAACTGCGTTCTCTATAGAGAATGGGCATTTAGAATTCCTCAGGATGGCCTTTGGATTAAAAAATACTCCTGCCCAATTTTCCAGAACTATGAACACAGTTCTAAAAGGATTGCTAGGCAAAATATGTCTAGTCTACCTGGACGACATAATTATCCTAGGTAAAAACTTTAAAGAACACCTCGAGAACTTAAAAACAGTCCTGCAAAGGTTGCGGGAACATAGACTAAAAATCCAGCTAGATAAATCGGAATTCCTACTGCAGGAAATCAAGTACCTGTGCCATATTATCACGACTGAAGGGATCAAACCGAACCCTAAGTTATTAGAAAAAATCAAGAATTTCAAAATTCTGACTACCCCTAAACAAATAAAATCATTTCTAGGACTTAGTGGGTATTACAGGAAATTCGTTAAAAATTACGCGATCGCTAAACCATTATCCTCTTGTTTAAAAAATAACGCGAAGTTAGAACACGCCAGAATTTATCGAAGCCTTTGAAATAATTAAACGATTGCTACGCAACGAACCGGTCTTAGTATATCCTGATTTCACAAAAAAAAATGGTTTTAACTACGGATGCATCTAATATAGGACTCGGAGCAGTTCTTTCACAAGATCCAGTCGACGCAGACAAACCTATTGCATGTGTATTGCGTACACTCAATGAGCACGAGCTCAATTACTCTACTATTGAGAAAAAGTGTCTTGCATAATATGGGCTACGAAACAATTTCGACCGTACCTGTATGGAAATACGTTTACGATTATTTCCGACCATAAACTGCTACAATGGCTATTTAACATTAAAGAGCCAAATTCCTAATTAGTACGGTGGCGACTAAAACTTATGGATTATAACAATGAAATTAGGTATAAAAAAAGGAAAATTTAATAAAAGCGCCGATTTCTTATCTAGACTAGAAGCATACCCTGTAGAAACTCAAGCCATCCCGGATGACTTGCTTTCATTATTTGCCAACCCAGGTGATATAAGAGAAAAGGGCCCTATTAACCCCGACGATTTAAACGAATTTCTGGACATTCCCGAAACTACCCCAAACCATAATGAGAAAATAAAAATCCTCTCAGACATTCAAGTACAATCCCCTAGAAGCGAATTGACAAATGTCCCCTCGAAAACACCTGCAATACCGCAACTAATACGCGAATCTGAGAAGGATAATGCTAATACACCTTTAGCAGTACGTCCCCCTGAAAATCATAGTAGCGATAATAAAACTGTTCATGCGCAACGCGAAAATGTAGCAGCCACATTACCAATTACGGACAAATTGGTTAACACTTTTAAAACACAAGTAATTCTAAAATTTGGCACGGAACCTCACTTAAAGACATCCATCTTATTTAATAAAAAACAGATCGAACTTCAGCTCACGCGGAACAATTAAGAAACAGAGATAATAAATGTTCTCAAAAAATTTGTTAATCCTGAAACTAGTACGTGCCTATATTGCACGGAACCTAATATATATGAAGAGCTAGCCCGAATCAATAATGAAAATTTCGATAATAATCTAAGATTTGCCTTCTCGAAGCGCCTTGCGAGAGACATAACTGACCTGACACAACAAAAGGAAATACTGGACAATTTACATGAACCCTCTCACAGGGGAATAAACGAACTTAAAATGGGAGTAGAACGGCTTTATTATTGGCCTAATATCACCAAAGACTGCCAGGAGTACGTAAACAATTGCGTTGTGTGTCAGCAAGTAAAATACGAAAGACACCCGCCTAAATATAAGTTAAGGGTCACCGAAACGCCAGCTGTTCCATTTCATATGGTCTATACAGATGTATTTACCTTTTATAAAAATAAATACCTCACATGTATCTACAATTTCTCTAAATATTTCATGTATGAATTTCTAACATCATCTAATATGGTAGAAATCGTACAAAAATTCGTTAAAATCTTTTCTAGATATAAATTACCTAAAATACTAATTACTGACAGACAATTCATTTCTGATCTCTTCAAAAAATTATGAAGGCGTATTCCATAGAACACCATGTGACTACCGCACTGCACCCCAATATCAATGGATCCATAGAAAGGGCTCACGGAACGCTGTTAGATATTATACGCACTGTGACCCTCCAAGACAATAAAGCCCTAAAACAAAATCTTTCTGAAAACGCAGTAATAATATACAACCGAACGAATCATAGTGTCACACATTTCAAACCAGTCGAGCTTTTATTTGGCCATCTAGATAATAAAGACATCCTAGACCTACAGACAGAAGAACAATACCATGAGTACATTAATACTCTGCGGCAACGCATGAATGAATTGTATCGGGTAACCCACGAAAGGTCCAAAGAAATTAAAGATCGGTATATAGATAAGCAGAACGTCAATCGAACCGAACCCTTGCCTGTAAAAACCTTGGACGCCTTCTTATCAGTCACAACTCAAAATAAAAAATTACCAAAATATAAACATTTGAGAATCAAGCGTGACATCGGTGATAAAATCAAAACTACAAAAGGACATTTTAATCACAAACAAGAAATTAAGCCAGCCCGTAAATTCGAAAAACTCAAACAAACACATCTTGTGGCAGATGGGCCATCCACTAGCAATAATGATAATCGCCTTACTGACCTGCCTCAGCCAAGCAGCAGTACCGAGAATCAAAATTAAGTCATTAGCACAAAACCCTGGAATTCTACCGTTCAAATTAGGCTTAGCTGGAGTGGAGTACACACATCACACATTTTTACACAACTACCCTCTGAGACCGCTTGCTGAAAAAATTATAGAACTAGACACCTCCATAAAAAACTTCGGTGAACGAACGCAAGGTAAACTAGCAATGAATTTCTTAATTGAATACGAATACGTGGTAAATCAATTTAATCAATTAAAATCCGACGTTAACACAATTCACCCTGACATTTTAAAAACGGATATTAGAAACAAAAGAGGAATAATAAATGCTTTAAGCTTCGTCTTTAAATTTATCTCAGGTAATGTTGACGAAAATGATAGTGAAAAGTATGACAAAGCCATTAATGAACTCAAAAACAAGGAGAAAAATATAATACAACATTTTAATAAACAACTTTCTCTTAATACAGAATTATGCAGAAACGGTTAAAAATATCTCCGAAAATTGTAAAATAATTAGTGATGTCTTAAAGATTGTCAGACCGGAAGACCAACAGACAACTAATACCTTAACTATGTTTAAAATAGCTTGTTGGATTTAGCCAAGGTAATTAATGACATTCAAACTGCCCTCAGATTTGCCACCCTGAATGTGTTGCACTTATCAATCATAAGTGAAAAGGCTATTAATGGTATGAGAAATGAATTGGCAAAGTTTACCGACATAAAGTATTATTATTCAGACGACAATGTTCTTTTTATTAGAACAATTATAGTAGGTGAGTGGTAAGACACGAAGCAACGTGCCGCCACCTAGTTGCGGAACCAAGTAGTATGTTGTCACACCAGCTCCAAATAACACAAAGTGTTAAAAAATAAAGACTGTATACAACCAACTAATAATTTAGTAAATTGTCAGCCCTGGCCCATTTCTACCCTAATATAGGGACAAAGTATGTAAGGCTAGATGCATTCTCACCACAATTAGAACTGTAGACCGGTTTCGCTCTAATTAGAGCTCATCAGTACGGCATACTAATTGTAGTGAAAATACACCTATAAAGTAAAACCGCTATGGTAGCCAGCCTTCCAACACCCAGTGAGTGGTAAGACACGAAGCAACGTGCCGCCACCTAGTTGCGGAACCAAGTAGTAAGTTGTCGCGCAAGCTCCAAATAACACAAAGTGTTAACAAATAGAGACTGTATACAACCAACTAACAATTTAGTCAATTGTCAGCCCTGGCCCATTTCTACCCTAATATAGGGACAAAGTATGTAAGGCTAGATGCATTCTCACCACAATTACTATGCCGCACTAATGAGCTCTAATTAGAGCGAAACCGGTCTACGGTTCTAATTGTGGTGAGAATGCATCTAGCCTTACATACTTTGTCCCTATATTAGGGTAGAAATGGGCCAGGGCTGACAATTAACTAAATTGTTAGTTGGTTGTATACAGTCTCTATTTTTTAACACTTTGTGTTATTTGGAGCTGGTGTGACAACATACTACTTGGTTCCGCAACTAGGTGGCGGCACGTTGCTTCGTGTCTTACCACTCACTTAGTGTTGGAAGGCTGGCTACCATAGCCGTTTTACTTTATAAGTGTATTTTCTCTACAATTAGTATGCCGTACTGACGAGCTCTAATTAGAGCGAAAGCGGTCTACGGTTCTAATTGTGGTAAGAATGCATCTAGCCTTACAATTAGAGTAGATTATTATATTACTAACGAACACGTAGTGTTTTGTTTGCACGTCCCCATATTAGACCCAAAACCATATAATCTCTACCATTTATTTTCCATCTCCACAAATCACCAAACAACCATCATTCCCCCAACTTTCCTACGTAGCAATGAACGACAATGGTATCTACTATCTTAAAGATATATGTCAAGAAATCCAAGATCAATATTTCTGCAAATACGAAACCGTCGAAAGAAATTACCAAGTGGATATGTGTGTCAAGAATATCCTACAAGTTCAAGAAGCTCCAGAGTGCGCTCACATCCCCGTGAAAATCACAGACGCATTAGTGGAAACCGTAAGCAGCGAGAAGTATTTAGTCATCTTCCTAGAAGACACTCTTGCACATGAGAAGTGCGGCAATGAAGAGGTCCATAAATTAAAAGGAACTTATTTGATCAGTGTCCCCTATTCTTGTAGATTTATCACAAGAAATTTCGAATATTCCAACGAGATGTAATCAGCATTCCCGAAGAACCGGTCTACTTACCACCAATTTCAATAAGTGTGACAAATGTGAAACCAATCCAATTAAATCTGAAATCGTTTAACTTAGACAAACTATCAAAATTGACATTACAGCAAAATGAACAGGAACATCTAACCTACCTGAAAAACTTTACCTGGAGCTATTCCAACTTACCAGTGTACCTTTTAGTTGTAGTCATTGTAATTGTCATACTGTTGTGTGTATTTAGAAATAGCATTAAGACAATTGTTTGTAAACCATTTAGGAAAGAAACTAGGAAACCAAAGGGCGACTCTGTAGATGAGAAGTAAATGGAAATGAAGGCTTTTCCTACCCCAACGAAGCGGAATGTAACATTTAATGTTTAATATTATTTATATAGGTGAATTTCTTTTCAGTATAATATTTATAATAATGAACTAAATGTGTAATAAAGGCTTTCCATTTTCTTTTAAAAAGCCATTTTTCCATTTTCATTAGATTAGTTGCGTATCAAATTTGGTTGTCATAGCTTTGTTATTTCCAGAGATATAAAAAATTTCCGAAAAAAAACCCTAAATTTTTCCGAAAAAACTTGTCTAATTGTCCTGACTAACGAACTTATCCAAGCCACTTGCAAAAGGAAGGTACTCACAAAATTTGGTCAAAATCGCCCCAATGTTTTTTTAGTTATCGGTGTGATAACTTCAAAAATCAAAAGTCACGATCTCCTTATTGGTGAAGTTTTCTATTAAAATTCACTAAAAACATACAGAAATGTTTCTTTGTAAACGTAATTAAGGAAAACCTGCTCAAAAACCATATGCTCCGTTGGCTGAATAATGTATTATGACTGCAAAATCATTTCATGTAACAGGAACAAATTTTGTAGGCCCTGTATGTAAGAGAGAATAATGAGTCACAGAAAAACGTTCATATTTTGCTTTTGACAGGTGCAGTTATTCAAGCTGTTCACTTAGAATTTGTATCTAACGTAACAACCGAAGGTTTTTAATGAGCTATTAGACGATTTACATCTAGGACGGGTGTACCTTTAGCAATATGTTCCAACAATGCTAAAACGTTTAAAAGAGATAACTTGGAACATCAATATTTAACGCAAATGTTATGTACCTACTCCAGAAGTACAACATATCACCCAAGAACACCGAATTAATCGGCGCACCATAGCAGAAAGGGCTCCGAGGGCACGGCTGCAGGGAGCGACCAATTAGAACTGTAAAAAGTCACTAAAGAATACGGCTAGAAAGGTCGCTTTTAACCAGTGAAGAGTTACAAACAGTTTTAACTGAGTTTGAAGCCACAGTTAATGCGAAAGCGTTAACGTACATTGGGGATGACCCTCAAGGCATATTTATTATTACACCTGTAAAATTTTTAATTGTCGACAACAATCATCATGATCCTACCTCCAGACGCAAAATTTGCCCAGCAAATCAAGAATGTAATCAAGGACGACTATCTGCAGCAACTTCGATCCGTTTTCACCAACGGTGTCAGTGTGGTGGTGCGCGAATGATCTAGTGCTGCCGCATAACGCAACTGCAGCGTTTATTGTAGAAAGTTCTTAAAATTGAAAATGTTTTTCCAGGTCGTGTTGGAAAAGTGGAGGGCGCTACAGTGCAACTACTCAATCTTCTGATGCTCTATTTTCCGGTGCGGAAGGATTTTGAAAATTGTGTGAAACACAAGTTTAAGTGTAATGGATGGCAACAACCATATGTGAGAAAAGCTACACAATACGTTAAACATATGTAGCATAAGGTAGATTAGGTTTATTGTTTAAGGAAAGACAATTGGTAGTGACCGATATTCTGGTGTGAAAGGACACAGCTCCAACAAACGATTAACGATAATCATTACCAATTATGATAACGTAAGTTCCATATTTTTAGTAGTTGCTTTATAATTCAAATCGTGTATTAATAAGTATATGTAGTTGGTGCAAATATTCCTTGTTCTCTCCTATTGTTGTATTGTTCTATTTGTTCCTTTGTTTATATTAAGAAAAGCTGAACCAGCAACCTGAAAGTTTTTCTACCTAACAAACGAATACATTTGTTACATAGTTTCTACTGACATGTAATACATAATCGATAAACTCTTTTAAAGCGCAAATCCCCAAGCTAAAAATCAAATATGGCTGTTACAAGAAAAACAGAACTTGTGGAAAATATTTCATAAACAAAATTGATCGTTGTTTTTCGTATAACTTGAATGTAATACATAATCGATAAACTCTTTTAAAGCACAAATCTACAAGCTAAAAATCAAATATGGCTGTCACAAGAAAAACAGAACGTGTGGAAAATATTTCATAAACAAAATTGATCGTTGTTTTTCGTATAACTTGAAAATTATCGTAACATTTCCTATTAAACCAATTCTCCTAAGTATTATAGTTTTCAAGATAGCAATGGCGAGCTTCGAAATTGGAATATACTGCATAGTTCTACCCCTTAACTGGTATGGTGGGGCCAATAATAACCCCAAGTGGGTTTGCACTCTAGATTTTTATGTTGGTAGAACTGCCAGTGACCTGGGCTTTCCCGTATTCTTCACACTTACCGTGACGATCTTAACGCTGTGACGCGCGATTAGTTTACTTTGGCATCTACAGTTGTGTGGACATGTTCTGGTCTCATCTGACCCCTGAATACCAGATACGTTGCTATCAGGTGAAGTGTTGGGTCTCGTCTGGCCCCAGGATAGTGGGAAACAGAGGAAGAAGGTGAAAGTAGTGACAAAGAAGTCCTTCCAAACACTAGGCGTAACTATTTTCACGGATGCAATCGCTTTAAATGGGCAGAGCAACCACCCGCAAGTAGCAGAATAAGATCTGAAAACATTATAGTTGCTTTGCCTGGACTAAACGGTCCTGCTGCTGCAAGAAAACCGACATCCCCTCTGGAGCATGGTCACTTCTGGTAACAGATGAAATCTTAGACATCATTATTGAGCATGCACATGTCAAAATTACCGATTTGTATGTACAGTATGAACCAACACCGACGTTTGTAGCCCATATAGACAAACTAGAACTCAAACCTTTTCTGGGCCTGCTATATCTAAATAGCATATTCAAATCAAATCACGAAAATGCTGAGAGCTTATGGTCCACTGATGGCACAGGAAGGGACATTTTTAGGCTCACAATGTCCCGAAAAAGGTTTCTGTTTATACTTTCTGCGATAGGATTTGATAACCAGGAAGCGAGGAGAGAAAGGGAAAAAATGAAGACAGACTATCAGCAGTTTCTGAAATATTTGACATTGACGGATTTATTGGAAACTGTACTAATAAGTATAGCTCGCATGACTACTACTGTAGACGAAATGTTAGTAGGGTTTAGGGGAAGATGCAGGTCTGGAGTTTATTTGAAGAGTAAACCACAACGCTATGGTATCAAAATCATGTGTCTATGTGATTCAGGAGACGCACTATTTAGTGAACGCTTTTATCTATACAGGGAAAAATACCAACGTCGCAAACAGAACAGTTTCTATTTCCACTCAATCTGTAGTGAAATTAGTGGCTCCGATAAGAGGTACAAACAGAAACGTTACCGGTGAAAACTGGTTTTTTTCGATATAACTTCTAAATGAACGTCAACAAATAGGTCTTACATATGTCGGCACCATATGCAAATCTAAAAGGGAAACTCCACCGCAGTTTATGCCAAACAAAAATCGTTAAGTGGATTTTTCCTTATTTGGTTTCACTGGACAGCATGCAATGGTTTGTTTCGGCCTAAAGAAAAACTGATGCGTAAACCTAGTTTCATCGATGCATCACGATAACGCAACGGATGAAACGCTACCAAAGTTGGAGTCGATTCATTAGATCAGAAATGTGCCGTATTTTCCTACAACCGAAGAAGACGCCCTTGGCCACTTACGATCTCTTATGCAATGCTGAGTTTCACCGGTGTAAAAAGTCATGTGTTGCTAGCATTTGCTAATACACTTGAAAGAATCAACAGCAGAAAATTTCTCCATTTACTTGGAATGTCTCTTATATAGAGGAGCATATGAAAAGAAGATGTGTACTTTAGAGTGTTGTATATCTATGATCAAAAGATATGCTATTAGTTTTTTTATATTTGTTTGTTTAATTATTGCTTTATTTATTTATTCATTTATTTTGTTACAGATTTCAAAATCCACGCATTTCTCGCAAAGTACGAGACAAAATAAAGCAACTTCTCAAAATATAGGCCGCATCGCCAGACGTTCCCCCGCCCCCACCAAAGAGGCAAAGATGTGCAGATTGTCCCAGGAATGTAGACAGGAAACACTCCACATTTTGCACGAAATGCCACAACGTATATTGTAATAACCATTTAGTAAAAACACAGTATTGCCCTTTGTGTGCTAAAAATGAATAATGTAGTGGGAACTTTTTTTACTGAAATAGAGCTATGATATTTTTTATATGTCCCCAAAGTTTTTTTTTTATATTAGGTTAGTATATAAGCTTGTCTTGTAGAATTGCCTATTTTTAAATTCTTTAGCAAGATTTTTTCTTTTTATGCTTCTAATTGTAGAACTACAAGATTATGTCTACTTTTTTTTCATTTCATCTGCATTTTTTTGAAATAAAAAAGAATCTCTCAATTTATCTTTTTTTTTTCTCACCATAAAACAATATAAAAGCCCATATTGATGGCAGATATCACAAAAACAAAAAACTGACCAAACACAATCTGGCGTCAGCACTGACCCCAAAATTCCGTAAGTGTGACCCGGAAACCACCATACCAGTTGAGGGTTAGTAACAAAATAAAACAGTAAATATCGCCTCTTGATATAACTGGAAGTACAATTTAACTAGAGATATTTTAAATGAACGCTATGTAAAACCAGATGTTTTTATACTTAAAATGTGATTATTTTTCTGGAAATACTTAACAGAGGTTCAAGCTTATGTCACCCTCTACTATTGCATTGGTTGTACTAATTAAATCATGCAATAATCCGTGAAAAGAAATCGCAAGACTTCTGTACACAATAATAGCCTAATAATAGATTTGTATTAGGCTCCCTATAACCTGTGCAACTAATTCAGAACACTTGTAATATTGCGAGACTTGTTAACAGAATTCAATACACACAAAATAAAACATTTTCATACATAATTCTGGGATTATGAAATTCAAGTGGTTACATCTAATTCAGATTATTACTAAACTACAAATAAATGCCACATATTTACCTGATACCCTAATATATTTTGTGCTGGAACAAACTTTACCATTTCTGGTAATAAAAAGTACTGATTACTACCAGAGTCAATGTTCTTCTGAGTAAGTATTTTTAACCTCTGTCTCGTGGAAATCCATACAGAATTAATCACTTCAGTTATTTTGCTCTGAACCTGAAATGATACATTAGGTGCAAAAATTAAACGCATTTGCAATATCACTATGTAAGGGTTGGAACGTGTAGTGAACACCGATAACTAGCCTTTGTAGAACCCTATTCAACACAACCCACTTTAAGACCTGTTTGGTTATTTTGTAACGACATTGCCGTTCGTTGCCTTAAAATCGAATGTAGCTTGCGTGAAACAAACTCTGGCAATTCTCATAATTGATATTTTTCATTAATTAATATTCTAAAGACACCTGTATAAAATGAAAAAGCCGTAAAAAAATATATTTTCAATCATAAAGAAGTAAATAAAGCATACATCGGAATGTTATCATAGCGATAGAGCCCAGTGAAAATGTGTGAATTGCAACATTTTCGATCCTAAAATTTTTATCAACACAATAAGATTAAAAGTCTGGACGCAGCAAGTGCGTTATGGTAGCGAATTTTCGTAAAAATGTTTTAAAATGCAAATATGTGTTGTTTTTAAAAAGAGGACATTCAGTTGGCAGTATAACCTATATAGTACTAACAATGTACCATATTTCATTAAAATAGCTTTGTGGTTTCAAACAGTACAAACATTTTCCGAAAATAAACTTTAAAAGTTCCAGAAATTCAGAAAAAAACTGGTTCGATTTTCCTGGCCAACGAACCTCTTTAAGCTATTTACACACCTGCCAATATATAAAGATTCACAGACAGCTTTAGAACCAAAATTGAAAAAAAAGTTTTATGAAAATTTGCAATAATTTCTTTTACAAAAAATCACCATTTTTTTTACAGAAATTGCCTTGAGTAATGTCACATTAAATTATATTTTTCACAAAAATTCTACAACTTTTTATTATTAGTTACCAACATATCACAAAAATCTTACAAAAATAATTGCTACAGAAACACTAAAAACATTTTTGTGAAAACTTTTAAAATTCAGCCACTATTTGAGAGTGCCTGTATACGGCAGCTGGATTTTTTCGACGAGTACTACAAACAAAAAGATCTCTGAATGCGTTATTTCCATGGGCTCCGCTATCTATTGAGAAAAACGCCGTACCACAATTTGTGATGTGTTTGAAATATGTGCCAAAAACGTGAAAAGTTGCAAAACAATTGAAATAACTCAAAAACGATGAATGATATCAATTTGTTTCTTACAAACATGGATTATAATTCGAAGGAAAACACAAAAATGCAATAACATAAGCGGATGTTCTATTAAAAATAAATAAAGTGTGTAACACCAACGACCTATGGGCCAGCCTGTGAATGTCAAAATAGGTTTATAAGATGCAGCTCGAGATACCATATAATTAACGTATATACTTTTTTCTCATATCTTGTATACTAACGGATATATTGAGCTTTACCGTAGAAATGCGTCACCCTGTATATGTGTAAACAGACAAAAATTGAAACTGACCCCGTATATGAGTTTTAGGGGTTCTAGTTTGCGCTCATTTGAAGAAATCTTTTTAAAATGCATAAGTCGCGTTACTCTCAATAACGAATTATTTCTACGAAACTTTGCTACAATGTAGACTATTAAACCATAAACTCTATAGCTGAAACTACAGCCGAAGCATCAGAAAAAGGGTGGACTTGAAATGGATTTTCCGAAAATATTTTAGTAAAACGAAGGACAATGATGGTTGAAGCTGAAGGTTAAGGCTTTGTAAAACACACTTATTACGACATATCTTCTACATAATCCGTATTTGTTTCAAATTCTGTGTCTGAAAATTGCAACTTTTGACGATTTAAATCGCGACTTTGACGTTTTAAAAAGAAAAATGATAAAATTTTCAAAAATTTTTTTCTGCTACTTCTTGGCTTTTTTGCGTCAAAAAAACCTAACGGTTGTATGCAATATTCAATTGGTTTTGTTAGTCACACAAAATATTTTGTTCTTGTGCTTTCCTCTGATCACCAGTGGCACCCAATTTTTTTTTCTTAAAATGCCTATAACTTTTTTCCTTTCAACATAGAAATCTGATTTCGGTGTATGGTAAGCTTGATAGTAGAAACGTATATGTCATAGCTCTGTTATTTCCGGAGATACAAAAAATTTTCCGAAAGAAAACGCAAAATATTCGCGGAAAAACTGGTCCAATTTTCCTGGCTAACGAACTTATTCAAGCCACTTGCAGATCTATTAATTCGTGAGTTTCGTTTTACGAAAAATTCGCTAATAAAGAAGTCATAGTTTCTAGAAGTAAACAAAGACGCACATTTTATACCATATATAAGCTGGCCCACCCGCTAGTTCAATTAAGTTAAAAATTCAGACTCCGAAGTGGGTGTTTAGTCTTAAAAAGTAAAGTTCCAGTCGTCTTTAAATCCGTCTAAAACAATAAGTACCATTTACCGCTAGAATCAAGCCTAGGGAAATTCATAATTATTTTTGGTGAGAAATATTTTATTTTATTTTCTTATTTAGATCACTAATGAGGAGATATGTGTTTATATATATATATATATATATATATATATATATATATATATATATATATATATATATATATATATATATATATATATATATATATATATATATATATATATATATATATATATATATATATATATATATATATATATATATATATATATATATATATATATATATATATATATATATATATATATATATCTCACCAATAACTCACAAAATAATCAACCGATTTTGTTAAAATTTGGTCGGTGCCTTCCTTTTATAAGTGTCTTGGATGAGTTCGTTAGCCAAGGAAACCGGACCAGTTTTTTCCTGGAAATTTATGATTTTTCTTTCGGAGAAGGCCAGAGAAATGCACAAAACCAAAATATTTTGTGTGGATAACAAGATCTATTGTATATTACAAATAAATATGAGGTTTTCTTGATGCAAAAAGGTCAAGAAATTACGGAAAAATTATGTTGAAAATCTTAGTTTTAGGGAATTTTCTTTTAAAAAAAATTAACTAATGAGGAGATCTCGACTTTTGAATTTTACAAAACTTTGTTCAAATGAGCACGATTTAGATGCCCTGGAATCCGAATCCGCTGTCGGTTTCAGACTTTATATATATATATATATATATATATATATATATATATATATATATATATATATATATATATATATATATATATATATATATATATATATCTGTGTGTGTGTGTGTGTGTGTGTGTGTGTGTGTGTGTGTGTGTGTGTGTGTATCACACGGATAACTCAAAAAATAATGAACCGATTTTGATAAAATTTGGTGAGTACTCCTTTAGTAAGTGGCTTACATAAGTTCGTCAGCCAGAAACATCTGCTCAGTTCAAACAGATTAAACAATGCTTTGTTGTAATTAGATAGTCGAATTCCCCGGTCGGTCCGAGTTCTGAGCTGGTCTATAATGTATCGAATCTCGACCACGAAATTATAATGCAAGTTTGTAATAGCGAATTTTTATTAAATGCTTCAAATTTGAATAGCCCAATTTGCTATTAACCTATAAGATTCGTTGGCCAGGAAACTAGTTTTTCGGCAACATTTCAAGTTTATTTTCGAATTTTTTTTGTACATTTTCAAACAATAAAGTTATCTTGATGAAATATAGTACATTGATTCTACTATATAGGTTATACTGGTATCCAAGTTTGATGCCTATTTAAAACAAAACAAATTTGTTATTTAAAACCTTTTTATGAAAATTCACTACCATAATTTTTCTTCTTAAAATGTCAAAGTCGCGATTAGAAACGTCGAAATTTGCGATTTTTACACGGAGAACTTGAAACAAATACCGGCTATGTGCAGCAAATATCATAATAAATGTGTTTTACAAAGCCTTAAGTAACAGCTTCAACCATCATTGTCCTTCATTTTACTAAAATATTTGCAAAAAATTCATTTCAAATAAACCCCTTATCTGATGATTTGGCAGTAGTTTCTGTTATAGAGTTTTTTAAATATTTCTTCAGAGGAGTGTGAACTAAACACCACCGGGGTCAATTTCAGTTTTTACATGTTTAGATATATACGGGGTGGTGCATTTTTACTGTAAGGCTCAATATATCGGTTATTATACAAGATACAGGAAAATATTATAAAAGTTATTTATATGGTGTTTTGACCTGCATCTTATAAAATTATGTTGACAATCACAGGATGTCCCATTAGTCGTTGGTGATACAAGTTTTCTTTTCTTTTTTATTGGAACAGACCATTTATTGTGCAATTTTTTAGACGAAGAACCTCAAACATGTTATGTAGAAAAAATATCATAATACATGTGTTTTACATAGCCTTAAGTTACAGCTTCAACACGTGGATCTCTGTGGATCTCCAATAAATATCAGACTAGGGAAGTAGAAATCTTGTATAATTCAACTCCACCAAATCTGAGTCTTGCTTTCTTTCTCATGAGAGATACACCAACCCTAGACCCATCACAATGAACAACCAAGTTATTCAAAGTAATGAGTCCTTTTCACTTGTTGGCATTTCTGTCGATCGAAATCTCAATTGGCACCAACATGTCACATCAATTACAGAAGCGACTGCCAAGCAATTAGGTTTACTCTTCCGGACTCGCAAATACTTTTCACCAGCTAATCTCTATACCTTATATACTTCACAAATAAGGCCAAATCTCGAATACTGCTACCACATCTGGGGTGCCGCTGCCACTTCCACACTCGCTATCTTGCACTCCATTCAGAAGAGAGCTATACGTCTCATCGGTGACCCTACCCTCACCCAAAGGCTGCCATCCCTTGCCCACTGACGTGTTGTTGGTGACCTCTCTCTCTCTTTTACAGATATCTGCACGGGCATTACTCGGAGGAGCATTCTTCCATAGTGCCTCCACCTGCTGCCCCCAACAGATCTACCAGGGGAACACAGCGAATGCACCCTTTTACTGTCCAGGTCACTAGACATAGAACATCTTGTTATGCTCGCTCTTTTGTCCCGAGGACCTCAAAGTTGTGGAATTCCTTGCCGGCACATGTTTTTCCTTCTCCTCCGAACCGCCAAGTCCAGAATTAACAAGTTGCCTCTTTCCTTCTCCTTGTCGACACCAACGGTACGATAGTATTTAGGCTGTAAGCCCTCGTGGTGTGTTGTTGATATATATATATATATATATATATATATATATATATATATATATATATATATATATATATATATATATATATATATATATATATATATATATATATATATATATATATATGAGACATGCTTGGTTCTCGGGTTAAACCGCGTCCAGAATTTATGGAAACTCGACGTTTCGGCTCCTGTTTTGGAGCCATTTTCAAGAGGTAAAGGAAATATGTAAGGGCACTCTAAGGCCTCAATCTGCCTACTCATCAGAGTGATGGACAAAGGTGGGTAAAGGAAATATGTAAGGACACTCTAAGGCCTCAATCTGCCTACTCCTTAGAGTGGTGGACAAAGTTGGGTTAAGGAAATATGGAAGGACACTCTAAGGCCTCAATCTGCCTACTCCTTAGAGTGATGGACAAAGGTGGGTAAAGGAAATATGTAAGGACACTCTAAGGCCTCAATCTGCCTACTCCTTAGAGTGGTGGACAAAGGTAGGTAAAGGAAATATGTAAGGACACTCTAAGGCCTCAATCTGCCTACTCCTTAGAGTGGTGGATAAAGGTAAATTGGGTTGTTGTAGCTCGATTACGGGGCCTCAATCTGCCTACTCCCCAAATCTCGCCGGAGATCGTCTGTGAGGTCTCAGTGTGTTCAACCCTAGGCCTCACAGACGATATCCGGCGAGATTTGGGGAGTAGGCAGATTGAGGCCCCGTAATCGAGCTACAACAACCCAACCTACCTTTATCCACCGCTCTAAGGAGTAGGCAGATTGAGGCCTTAGAGTGTCCTTACATATTTCCTTTACCTACCTTTGTCCACCACTCTAAGTAGTAGGCAGATTGAGGCCTTAGAGTGTCCTTACATATTTCCTTTACCCACCTTTGTCCATCACTCTAAGGAGTAGGCAGATTGAGGCCTTAGAGTGTCCTTCCATATTTCCTTAACCCACCTTTGTCCACCACTCTAAGGAGTAGGCAGATTGAGGCCTTAGAGTGTCCTTACATATTTCCTTTACCCACCTTTGTCCATCACTCTGAGTAGGCAGATTGAGGCCTTAGAGTGTCCTTACATATTTCCTTTACCTCTTGAAAATGGCTCCAAAACAGGAGCCGAAACGTCGAGTTTCCATAAATTCTGGACGCGGTTTAACCCGAGAACCAAGCATGTCTCACATTAAAGACCGCGGAAATCTTTCTGAACATATATATATATATATATATATATATATATATATATATATATATATATATATATATATATATATATATATATATATATATATATATATATATATATATATATATATATATATATAAGTAGATAGTCGGGCACCTGGGACCATCCCCTCCAGTTTTTTCTGCGCATGCGTGGTGGCGTCACACGCACGCGCGTGATGTTGACAGTTGTCATCTGACCTGTCAGCTGTCACCTGTCATTGGCCAGTCAGCTGTCACTTGACCTGTCAGTTGTCACATGACCTGTATGTAAAGGAATGTTTTCATCTTGAATTGGTAGAACTGTACACACATATATACATATAGGTAAGCGATACATACAGATATGAGATACATAAACTGACAATTTTAAATCTTTGTTTTAAAGAAAAGCGTACGCTAGAAATGAGATTTGAACCCGAGTTAAAATTGACCGTATATTTCAAACATAATTGTATTAACCGCTATACCAAATGATCCATCGGAGACTCTAGATAAAGTTTGTTTTGTGCTGCTATATATATAAAACAGAACCAGTTGTTGACAAACACATATGATAATTAAACGTATTTCCTGAATGCTATCAGGTTATGTGGGCGTTTTCTATTAAAAGTGAATCTGAATATAGATCATAAGGAATTGGATTATAAAACATATTAATAAATACATTTGTATACATTAAATAGGTCAAACACATTTGATATAATATGTAACATTTACAAAAGCAACCAAAATCTAAAACAAACGTATTTATTTATATATGCAAATTAACTGGTTTCCTATATGCTAATAAAAATGTTATCGGAGTTTTATGTGGGTGTTTTCTATTAACGTAAATTTGCCTGAATACAAGTTGTGTATATATATGGAGCGATCCAAAATACAAGTAACAAAACTCAATTTAAAAACAAATCAACTCCGATATACGAGGGTTGTTTGATATGTGTTGTTTGAAATTAATGTAAACAGACTGTTGATATATGAATATATACGAGGGTTTTTCCAAATACAACAAAACAAAAATAAAACAATTGATTTACATACAATAAAGAATTTATTAGAATTAATTAGCCCCAACGCTGTACATATTGATACATAAATGACATAGTTACTATTATTACATAATGGCTCTAACGATGCCCGTTAGAGGTTTATATTCCAATACACTGTCGTGAATAACTAAACAGTAAGCTCGTGTGTTATTAGGGAAATTCGCTCGACCCATATATTCCACCTTAATGTCCACCGTTGATGACTTGATTGACTCGTTCTGGTGCTGACAGACGATCACAAATAGAGCTCGGTCTTTAAACTCGTCACAACTCAAGATAGCCTCCGACATGTTTTTATAACAGAAGCTTTTTTGAAAATCTGTATACATCTGATAGGCCTCAGCATATTTGGATTTCTCGAAATCCATATTCATAGATTCATAAGGGTAGCATTCTGAATTTAGAAACACTCGAAGATGCAACATACCAATGTTATCGAAAAAGTCTGCCCTCTTGCTTACGTTATCTTTACGATCTGTTTGAAATTCTATAATCACAAATCTGGGTCTTTCCAAGTTGGTTGCAATTTTAACAGCCCACACATCTCTGTTGATATCTCAGTGGTGGTAGCTCACATATGTCCCATTTGCAGTATGCGAGAAATATAGATGTGTCTTTTGCTATTTTATCCATCAGTTCCAATTTCATTTTATTATTGGGAAATACATGTTTTGTCTTTAGAAACATATTGGTTACGGTAATTTTCGTCGTGCCGTACCTGTGCTGTAATAGCCGTTGGAATCATTTCGAACTCTTGTAAATCGGAAAGTATGTTTGCCACAGAGAACTTCTTTGAAATGATGGAAGAAACCAAATAGGTATGAGCATGTGAAACTTGTTATCGTTTAAGGTGATGTGCTCCGACGACACATTCAGTCCGACGTTGCTAAGAGATTTGGCTTCATTCTTACTAAAAGACAGCAAACTTTTGATGGTTGTTGTGGTGTATGGGTCTCGCACTCCACTTCCTTGTTATTTAACTCATAGGTCATCGATTCAAACAGAGCTGCTCCTCCATTATTTGACAGATAACACTCACCATTGGCCTTTTGTACTGCTAAAGGTTCCAGAGCACCTTCGATTATTAGAGCTGACTCGGCCAGACATACGAACGCATCTTGTTGATTGATGACTATTTCAATTTCATCGCTGTTACCAAACGATTTAGTTGGTGAATAGTAAGAGCACAGTTCTTCTCGATCGATTGCATCATCAAACACAGGGTCTTTGAATATTTCTAGTTTTGACATGATAACACATGATTTTCAGGAACTCAATATTATTGGGACGAAGTGTACCCTTTGAAGTGTCTGACTCAACTGAATTTGTTTTGGTAGATACACTTGCTTTTATATCTTTAAAGACCAACATACTGAGCAACCTTTATAAGTTTCAAGCGAACAGTCACCTCTTCACCTTGAAAGTTGACAGGAACTGAATCTTGATCGACGATGTCGATGCTTATATTGGAAATCTCTTGCTTGTTCACCGGCAAGTAAAGTAAATTTTTAGGTTCTATGTCGATTGCGTAGCCAGGATCAACCATCGGAGCAAACTCATAGCGTATGTGAGGGTTGTCGTTATAATAGGAACCAGACACAATAATAGTTTCTATGCGAATCTAACATCCACAATTTCAACAGATAAATCAGATTCATAAAAGATGTCCGGTTGAAGAACCTGTTTTGAAAAGCCCAAGATTCGCCCAATCGAACCATCAAATTCAAAACTGACATTTGTATAACACTTTAGTTTGCATTTGATGGTATTCGGATTAGGTATCAGAATAAGAGCCTGCTGCTTTTGTTCATGTGTTGCTGTAGCACCAACAAGTTCATTTTGAAGTAACTCTTCCAAGTGTGTTATTTCATAAGCACCAGTGGGTATCGTAATGGTCCGCCAACCAGTTCCTTCTTTTACATGAAATTTGTTTTTACCTTCACATATGTTAGGTATGTTGTTGTATGTATGAAAGCCTATCAAAGCAACAGCATAACTACCATCCAAAGCAATTGGTGGATGGTAGTCTGACGACAGATGGGAGCTGTGTTCTTTCAGCACGAAGGTGTGCGACATGACTGAAGTGACCACAATTAAATGTATTATATGTTTGATACACATCATGATTATACAATATGGAATAGTCTTTAAGGTAATGTTTTAGCTCCACAGGAGGCTTCAAGTTTCCATACGAGTCAAAGTACTCGACCACGCCGCCACGTTTCCTCACAGCAACCCAATGACTGCCAAGCTCCTCGTGTGTTTGCAAATTCATGATGAACGATTCATTCTTTCGTGGTCCAGTGCGAGGTAGCTCATCTCGCATGTATACACCTCTAAAATATGGGATTTTCATTTTACCAGCAAACTTGACAAGAACTACATTTGTCAGAGGTCTTGCTGGTAAACACTTTAGTTTTTTGGCTTTTGCAGATACAACCCATAACTGGAGCGTTGTTTCTTGAGATACAGGCCTTTGCCCAGTCTCTTGCATTTTGGCTTAAATTTCAAACCACTTCCTCTCTTACCCATCACGATGGCTTCTATTGTTTTGTTGTGACGTTCTTCTTTCTCTAGTTTCTGTTTCGCAGACTTGGCCTGGTTCACGGCTTTAGCAATACCTGCAGCACCACCACCCAGAGCTCCTAGTGCTAACAGTCCACCAAATATCAGAGGCAACAGTGGAAGGAAGCCTCCGCTTTTAGGTTGTGGAATAACTCGAGATTTCTGCACATTCTTACGCCCACCAATGTTTCTAACGATTGCACGAGCTATATCAAACACAGTGTTCTCTGTTGGAATAAGGTTTCTATCTTTTATAACTTCCCCCATCAGACTTATTATGTTTTTAAAGGGAACTTTCTTCTTTGGCTTCGAGTTGATTACATCAAGCCCCGCACCAAGTTTTCTGTTAACTTTCATGGTGTTTGTAACGCTCCAACGTTTCAGCAAAACTTGCGTTCTTTGTTAATAACGACCCTCACTCTGTGATACCAACATTCATACTGACTATTCGTCTCACTTGCACCTCTCTCTCTCTCTCTCTCTCTCTCTCTCTCTCTCTCTCTCTATATATATATATATATATATATATATATATATATATATATATATATATATATATATATATATATATATACACCAAAAAATATAGTTTAGTTCAAGTCAAGATGCGTACCATCAAACACGCTTCTGCCTTACCCATTACAAATATAGACGATGTTGTTACGAATACAGCAGAACAACAACTGAAGCATGGTCCTCTCTTTCCAAACACCGTTCGATGTATCATATGTGGTCCTAGTAGATGTGGTAAAACAAATGTCATGCTGAGTTTATTGTTTGAAGCAAACGGTTTAAAGTTTGATAACGTGTATGTGTATTCAAAGTCTTTGTATCAACCGAAATACAGGATGTTACAACAGGTGTTGAATGCAGCAAAAGGTGTTTGTTACTATCCTTATAGTGAAAACGATGAAATCGTAGATCCAACAAAAGCCTTGGACAACTCTGTGTTTATATTTGATGATGTAGCTTGTGACAAACAAGATAAAATAAGAGCATACTTTAGTATGGGCAGACATAAAAATATTGATTCATTCTATCTCTGCCAAACATATACTCCAATACCCGAACAGCTGGTACGTGATAACGCTAATGTTGTGGTGGTATTCAAGCAAGATGAAACCAATTTAAAACATGTGTACGACGATCATGTGACCACCGATATGGACTTTAAACAATTAAAAAATATATGCTGCCAATGCTGGAAAGACAATAAGTATGGTGTGTTGGTGATTGTGAAAGAAAACGATGTACACAAAGGCAGATATAGAAAAGGATTCGATAGATATATAGTAATCTAACTGGTTACAACCAATGATAGACAGGGCAGACAGCTGTCTAACAACTGTCATACAGCTGTCAAGACACTTGTATGTCTAATACAGCTGTCATATACAACTGTTGTCTAACAGTTGTCTAACACAGCTGTCTAAGGCAGCTCTCTAACATAGCTGTCTAAGACCGCTGTCTAACACAGCTGTCATATACAGCTGTCTAACACAGCTGTCTAACATGACAGACAGACATCGTGATAAATAAGAAGACATGCACCAAGGCGGAGTCAGTATACCTTAAACCACCACACAACTTGTATCGCTCTAACAAGTGATTAGACCAGCAGGTAAAACCAACTAACTTTAGCACGATGGAGGTGATGGGTAAGCAAGAGAGAAAAGTTAAGAAAAGGATTTTACAACTTGCTGAAAATATTGGAAAAACATTTAATGCTTAAGCTTAACAGAGCTGAGAATGATGATGCTCTGCAACGCTTATATAAACCAATTGTTGGGCCGCTAAGTGAAATATCTAAAAACACATCAGCACTGCAGCAGCCACCTGTGGCTGAACAAATCAAAGAAGAAGTTGATATACCAGAAACGAAACTCCAAGTTGAGTTCCTTAAAGACCATGAAGTTTTTGAAGCTGAACCGGGGAGGAGACAAGTTCCGATGAGGATATCCCAACATTTGAAGAGCTTGAGGCAGATCTACAAACTGTCACAACGAACCCAGCATATCACGAATTTTTGGAGCAATATCCTAAACGAGTTCGGTATTATGTAAACAAGTATTTTACTGAACCACCGAGACTTGCTACCATTGATCAAACGTATGGTGCTCGCTACGCTAAAGATACTGGTAGCTGGAGTCTTGGCAACAAACGCTTAGACTTTACTGATGCTGAGATTGAACTGGGTCAAAGGAGATATCCGCAAACACAAGGTCTGCTAGAATTGATATTTATGAAAACACCTAGGGGGTATACTTATGATGATCTTCAACACTTTAGAGATATTCTAGAAGCAACTAGTGTTCACAAAATGAACTACGATCCCAATGCACGAACCAAGGGTTGTTCCTCGGAAAAGTATCTGACTAATAAAACCAGTTATAAATCCACGAGGACGTAGATCCTCAACCCCTCAAGGTTTGGTTACACCTACGTCGACGACAACGCCAGACATCTTAACAAAAAACAAACGACTGAACCTAAAGCTCAGAGTGATAAGAGCAGTGGTAGCAGCAACAGCATCAGCACTAACAACTATATGATACAAAATAACAAACAAATAGCATATGTGTATTGGGATGACATAAACGAGTTGGTTGACACTTAGACTTTTAGTGGCTTCCCAAGTTGCTGGTAATAATGCTCATAACAACGAAATTCAGTCAATCTTGGAAAAACTAAAGGAAGCTAGTGTTATCGCCTAGTAAACCTACATAAGATCATATATGCCTATCTATTGCTTAGTATAAAAATGTCTATCGATAAGTTGGGACGGTCCCCGTCCAATAAAAGTTTAAAGTTTAAACTTATCGAAAGAGAGACTTTTCCAAGAACAGCAAGTGTTGATTTCGATATGCAACGCCGTAGATTGTGTAACGTCGCCGACCCTATCGATTCCACAGACGGAGTAACTAAAACATTTGAACAGAAATTGAAAAATTTAACCAAGACCATCACAGCTCAAGTTTTAAAAAATATCGATTTGTCAAAGTACCACAAGCTGAAGAAGAAGTTGGGTGAAATAGACAAAAATCTAAAAGATTTACACGACAAGTGGATACTTTTAAATCCAACATCGCCATGAAGCGTCGCCGACGACAACAACAACGCCAACGTAACGCTGAACCATCTGATGTTAAGAATTCTATAAACGTATTCCAACAACAACCGGCAATAGTTAACACATTTGTACTTAGAATCAAATAAAAGTCTTTGTTAAAATTAATGTGTTTTTATTTTATAATACATTTAAAAATTATGTCGTAAAGCAATAATATCCTGAATAAGCTTCTCTTGTCGTACATATGCTATCTGTAAGTTGTTTCTATGCGCCGTAAGGTATTTCACTTCGATCTTTATTCTGTTAAAGAGATTTACTGAATTTGTATCATACAGCATGTTTAGGACCACTTGGGTATTGGGATGTTTATTTTTAAAGTTCCTGACAGCTCTTCGGAAATTGTTCTTTTGTGTTCTTACAGCATGATATGGATAGGTGACGTCTTTCTCGTTTCTTGCAAGTAAACCAAACACACTTATTTTCCCGGGTTACTTGGCTTGGGGATAGATCTTCAAGATGTTCTGTGACTTTAGCATTTGTTTCTCGTATACGCTGCACTTCATAATCTATCTCCATTAACTTCAATTCAATCTCCTCAAGGTTGTCCCTTTTTCTGATTAAATTCGCTTAGGAAAAAATCAAAAATAATTTGGTTGCACTTGTCATAGAAACGATTGGATATCCAACAAGCCAAATTTACTATCAAATCTTTGCACACATATGTACCAGATATCAAGTTGTTTTCAGCTTGTCTTCCACCAAAGACCACCAAGTATATTTGTGTTGTTGGTGTTAATTGAAATGTTGCATCCGCCACTTCTAGGGGATCGGTATTCCCGCCCCCTAGAGATGACTCTAAGTGGGCTCCTTCGGTTGGAATATTTAGGGTATCGGTATTCCGATACCCTAAATCTTCCTTTAGCTGACTGTTGTAATAGGCAATCAACTCTTTAGTTTTCTTATTTTCCAACCAGTGTCTGAATCTTTTCTCACCACTCTTACACAATTTGGTGGTATTGAAATAACCAGTATTCTTATCGATAATAACTTAAAAGTCTCCAAATAGACCATACCAGAAGTTGTCTTTAATTTGCTGGTAACACACATCATTTAATGTAGCCATTTTGAAACAGACTTGGATAGAGCAAACTGAAGCAAGTCTTTTCTCTGTGACAACTGAATTGTAAATGAGCTTAAAGCGAACTCTCAACAAAGAAACTAGGTCATCGGCAGGAAATGACAACTGACAACAACTGAATTCAAACTCTTCCATGGGTCTAACTCTGAAAACTAGGTCACCTACCGGAAATGACAACTGATAACAACTGTATTCAAGCAAGCCCTAACACGCTAGCTGTCTGTTTGTGTCTAACTGGTTGTCATGTCTGTCACAAACAACATGTTATTCGAATCATATCGTTTTATATTTTACCACTGTCTTTATTATTAATAACACCTTGTCCATACCCGACTCCTTAGAAAATAATTTAATCTATTTGCATTTAAACATCGCTATAATTATGTCCAAGGTTGACTTAAATGTCCAGAAATAGACTTGACTGTCCATACTAGACTACAAAATTTACATGTATTTAAATGGAGTGTCCAGGATTCTATATGTCATAACATACAACAAACTTAACCTCAACAATCAGATAGCGGGGAATCGACAAACACATGGAGACCAAACCTGATTGCGGCCATCTTGGAACCTTTGACGTCATGTGACAGGTCAGGGGTGACAACTGACAGGTCGGTGATAGCAGACAGGTCAAGTGACAGCTGACAAGACAATGACAGCTGACAGGTCGGATGACAACTGACAGATGACATGTCAGATGTCGACTATCAACATCACGCGCATGCGCGTGACGTCACCACGCATGCGCAGAAAAAAGTGGAGGGGTGATCCCAGGTGCCCGACTATCTACTTATATATATATATATATATATATATATATATATATATATATATATATATATATATATATATACCCCCATTGTCCTTCATTTTACTAAGATCGTTGCACAAAATTCATTTCAAACAGACGCCTTCTCTGATGATTTGGCAGTAGTTTTAGTTATAGAGTTTGTGGGTCAATATTCTATACTTTTTCGCGAATTTTTGTAGAAAAAAATCGTAATTAAGAAGACCGTGGCTTTAAAATTTTTTCAATTTTTCTTCGAAGGAGTGCGAACTAAACGCCACCGGGGTCAATTTCAGTTTTTACATGTTTAGATATATACAGGGTGGTGCATTTTTACTGTAAAGCTCAATATAACGGTTATTATACAGAAAAATATTATAAAACTTATTTATAGGGTGTTTTGAGCTGACAATCACAGGTGGCCCATAAGTCGTTTGTTATACAAGTTTCCCCCTTTTTTTAATGGAACAGCTCATTTATTGTAGCATTATTGAATTTTCCATCCAATTTTAATGCATGCTTGTAAGGAGAAAACACTTATATCGCCCATCGTTTTCGAGTTATTTCAATAGTTTTTCAACTTTTAAGATTTTGGAACATATCAAAAATTGTGATACGGCGTTTTTACCAATGGAAATCTGAGTCACTTGAAAATAACGCATTTAGGGATGTTTTCAATTATATATAGCAATAGATAAGAGACTCATGAAAATGACGCATTCAGAGGTTTTCATTTAATGTTATTTGTCGAAAAAATCGAGATGCCGTATACAGAGCGCTCTCAAATAGTGACTGAATTTGGAAAAATTCGAACTGCCGTAATTCAATTTTTTCAAATTAAACAACTCCCTATATCTACAGATTCTAGTCCTGGAAATGTTTTTTTGCATTTTCCAATTTTTTTAAATTTAGTTATAGATTGGGTATATAATTTGAATTTTATGTATTCTTTAGGCAAATTTTTTGTAAAAAATAGTCAATTTGTACAGAGACTGTATTGTGTTTCCATAGAAATCATTGTTTGTAAGATTTTAGTGACATTTTGGTAATAAATGTCTAATAAGTTATTGTAAAAAAAATATTTTCGGATTTTCGTGAAAAAATTGTTTGGAAACTTTCATGTACGTTTTTTGGGACTTCCGTCGGAAAGCTTTTTGTGAATAATTATATCTTGCTAGGTGGGTAAATAGCTGAAACACGTTCGTTGGTCAGAAAAATCTGAACAGTTTTTTGGGGAACATAATAAGTTTATTTCCTAAATTTTTTTGTGCTTTTTCAAACAATAAGATGAAATATGGTACATTGTTTTTACTATATAGGTTATACCGGTAACCAAATTTGATACCTGCCTTCATCAAAAAAAGTACATATTTGGTATTAAAAACATTTTAATGAAAATTCGCTACGATAAGGCACTTGCTGCGTCCAGATATTTTGATATTTCATATATACAGGTGTCCCTAACATTAAAGCTTTTCTTGAAAGAAGTGACAGAGTTTTGTAATCTTGTTTTCTTTAATCTGTCCAGCTACGCATCGAATAACCGAGAAAGTTAATACTATTTAGGTTACCTCTCATTTCTAGCTGCATTCGGTAGTAATTTATAGTAAAAATAACATTCTATTACGTTAAAGTAGACTAATGCAAGCTCGCTATGTGGCCATACCTGACGAAATAACTTGGATGCTGGAGAACTACAATTATTTTCCGATGTTTTATCACTCACTGGTGGCCCAGGTGAGGCCCGAGTATTAGAACATTGTAAAATATCGTTTTATGTTTGTTACCTTCATATAGTAAAACCCTGCCTACAAATTGGGGGTCGAATCAGCCAGGGACGGGAGTAGCCCCGAGACTAGATCTTACGGAAAACTGCGCATTTCGGCAAAAAGTGAAACAAGACTCCGGGACTTCCGTCTTCATTTGTTTTCACACACTTTGGATAATAGTCAGCCCGGGTGAGAACATATTTTAAGTTACCAATCTTATATTTTTATTTTCTTTACACAATTTGTATATAATTTTGGATATACATGTTTATAAATACACTGGGAGAACCCCAAATCACCACAACACATCTTTTAAAAACACCTAACGATGGTTTCGCCAACAAATGTTAGGTGTTTTTAAAATATGTGTTGTGGTGATCTGGGGTTCTCCCAGTGTACTTATCAGTGCTCATCACAGGTTCCAGTCTTCACATAGTATATACATGTTTGTTACACAATAAATCAATATTTGTTTTAAACTAAAGCGTATCTTTTCTCTTTCCTCAAATTTTCCTGGTATGCCTCAGTAAAATCTGACCTCTGGGGAAGTAACTATCTCCACTAGAGTTTTCCTGGGCATCCAACTTTAACAGGGTGTTCCACTACATTTTCTTTCGCCACTGTGGGTCTTCCACTTTCCCCCAAAATATAAGAATTTCCAAACAAAGTGTAAAATACTTTTTTCCGATCAAAATACCGACCCACTCCACCTTTCAAAAGTAGACACTCTGATAAAGCTAACCTTGTTGGTGAAACGATCGTCATGTCTAAAAATGTTGTCGTAAATTTGATTCTTCAAAATGTATTTATAAAACTATGATACCTAAAATAAACTATATAATCACTAATCTTATACAGTATACCCTCGATTATCCGGGCTAATGTGAGGGGGATCGGCAACACGGGTAATTCAAGTAAAGATTGGAACCCGTGATGAGCACTGAAAAGTACAATTTGGAGAACCCAATTCTTCACAATATAGGTTTTAGACTTGACGATCGTTTCGCTAACAAAGTTAGCGTCATCAGAGGAATGAATAAACTTGGGGGTCTAAAAACTGTATTGTGATGAATTGGGTTCTGCAAATTGTACTTAACATGGATATTTGAGAAACACGAATAATACAAACATATAAGTACACTTGGAGAACCCAAATCACCACAACACATATATTTAAAGACCTGACGATCGTTTCACTAATAAAGTTAGCGTCATCAGAGGATACAAAACTCTAACTACTTACTTCTAACATTACATTTTATACTAATCTTAGGTAAAGAACGATACAGAAAGAGAGACTAAATCGCAGGCAAGGTTTCTGTGTGTTGTATTTTTATTGCCGGGCGAGAAAAATTGCTTGCGATTTAGTCTACCTCTCGGTACCGTTCTTTACCTAAGATTCAGTATAAATGGCGATGTTAGAAGTACGTAATTAGAATTTTTCATCCTCTAATGACGCTAACTTTGTGAGTAAAATGATCGTGATTTGGGTTCCCCAAGTGTACTTATCAGTGCTCATCGCAGGTTCCAATCTTCACTTAGTGAATACGAATACGAACATGGTAAAATTATATATATATATATATATATATATATATATATATATATATATATATATATATATATATATATATATATATATATATATATATATATATATATATATATATACTGAGATGTCCCAACCCTTGAACATGCTGCACATTAACGTTAAAAGTTTTTACTAAGTCAATTAATTATCCGTCCTCAGGTGTCGACGCTAGAATTTTAAATAAAAAATTATAGATATTTTATTATAAATATATTTTATGTGGCATTTCTACCATGATAGTCACATAATGCGGTATATGTACTTATAGACAAATGTCAGGGGTGCACTTTACAATTTGTTTGTAATTGATTAAAAAAAATGCACTGTGTGTGTTTTCTGTTAGAAAAGCCTAAAGTCATATAAAACTTGATTGTATATTATAATGGTGTTCTGCTAGTCAAAATTGAGGAAGACAGCGGCAATAAATTAATCGTTACGTATTGAAATTATTAGTCCACAAGTGGCTAAGTTCTGCATCGCCTATTTCTTGTCTATTGAGATATTAAAAACTGCCTAGAACCTAAGAAATACTACTCGCAACGCGGCTTGAAAGGTTTAATAATAATCATATTCATATTTTAACGACAATTCAGCACAGACCAGATAAATAAGTTACTTTAAAAGCATAGTGATAACATATTTAAAATTTCATATTGGCTTAAAAGGGGGAATGATGGATTTACACTTGCGAGTAGCCTGGAGTAATAAATTAATGATATGCTTATCATGCCTGTGGGAACGTGCAGTGTCTGCGACAATAAAAATATTTTACACGGAATGGTTGCATGATGATCGCAGTTTTAGGACGATGTCGCATTATTTTAGGAACCATAAAACTCTGTTACTACTTTCGTTGCAATTTTTTTTGCAATAAAACAAGCAAAATTAAGAGTTAATAATCACAGAAACAACTTGTGAAACCGTAACGTATGTTTAATGTACTTAATGTTACAATTGGCTAATGTAAACCCTGTCGTAAGATGAAACCCATTTATAACTTAAATTGCGTAGTTTAAAAAAGGGGACACACACACACACACCATGCACGCGCGCAAACACACACACGCCAACACATACCAAAACACACACACACACACACACACACACATAAAAAGCATGCTGCAAAAAAATTACTATTACTTATATGTTTTGAGAGTACTTACATTAATTAAAAACGGTTTGGCAAAATTTTAAATGCTACTAAATGTTTTACTGTCACTTAATTAAATGTACTATGTCTATTAATACAAGTAATTAAAAATTGTGTCGTTAAAAAAATGACTAAAAAACAGGTAATGCAAAAAATATATATAATATTACGGCTGCACTATGTATAAAAAGATGTGTGGTGTTTTCTGTTGTTAACCTCATACCGTCTATAAAAGTTTATTTAATAGTAGAATGAGTGGAAATGCTTTATGAAATAAACACTAGTAACGATATTTTTGTAAATGTATCTTAACAAATAAGATGCAATTATCCCTGATACTCTAGCTTTCTAACTCTTCAAGTTATGTGGCCTAAATACCAATATGCAAATTAATAAAACTATACCAACTAATAAAAATAAAATGATGCAAGGTTTGCCATGCTTATCTAAATTACTCTTTATAAGGTAGACGTTGGGTGCATGTGGACAATAATCCTAAGCTACTGTACTTGTAATGCGAGTGTTAGTAACTTTAATTATTTTATGCGTTTTAAAGAAAATTCACTTAAAAACCCAATACCAAAATGACTATGGAAACAAAAGAAAAATCACAAAGATAAAATATTATTTTTAGTGAAAATTCACTACTCCTAACGTAACGTTCAATTACTTCATTAAAAGTGTAGTTACTTTTTTTAGGAGCTGAAGAACTGATGTTAAAATTCAGTATGAACGTATGAATGCATCCACATACTCGACCATTGAGTAATATATATTTTACATTGCCACATTAATATATCAAGGGTCGGTTGAAACCTGGCACTGGGAATCCTACTGTCTAATTAGAACAAAGCATTGTTTAATCTATTTGTAACACATATTAACATACATTTTATCTTTCTGCTCTCCTTATTTATGTGAACTTTAACTATGCCAAATCTCACATCGTGCGCGCAATGGTCTTAAAAAGGGGTACAAAGTTTTTTCTTCATGTATTATAACCCTATAATTGAAACTACTGCCAAAGCATCAGAAAAAAGGGGCTTTTTTAAATTCGTTTTCTACAAATATTTAAGTTTTTTTTTGGGATACAGGAGGGAGATATGCCTCATGCAGACCTCATTCACGGCCCCATAGGTGCCGTGGGGTACCGAGGTACTGTGAGACTCGTACTCTCAGTACACCTACTCACTAAGAGTACGAGTCTCACAGTACCTCAATACCCCACGGCACCTACGGGGCCGTGAATGAGGTCTGCATGAGGCATCTCTCCCTCCTGTATCAAAAAAAAACTTTAATATTTAAGTAAAATGAAGGACAATGACAGCTAAAGCTGAAACTTAAGACTTTATAGAACACAATTCACAACATTTTTTCTACACAGCCCGTATTAGTTTCAGGTTATTTATCTATGACATGTCAATTTGGACGTTTCGAATCGCGACTTTGATGTTTTAAGAAGAAAAACTATAATGCTTATAACTTGTTTTCTTTTAACGTGGAGATCCAAAATTTGGTACATGGTTTTCTTTTTATGACATAAACCCGCGTACCAAATTTGGTTGCCATAGATTTGTTACTTGCGGAAATATAAAAATTTAACCCAGAGTTTTCCGGGAAAAACTAGTCCGATTTCCTGGCTAACGAACTTATCCAAGCGACTTGCGAAAGGCAGGTACTCACCAAATTTTATACACTGACCCCGGATATGTGTTCGAGGGGGCCTAGTTCAAGCTCATTTGAAGAAATTTTTTCAAAATTAAAAAGTCAAGATCTCATTAGTGATTTTTTTCCACAAAATTTCACTCACAAAAACTAAATGTTATTTTATGTTTAGTAAGTCTACTTTATTCATTCAGTAGTACCTAAATACTAAAAAAATTAACTGCACAAATATACCTGTTCATTAAGCCTCTTAATATTGTTTTTTTCATCGCCAACAAACAACCTATTAATTCTCAGTTTATCAACCATTGAAACGACATCCAAATCGTCTTCTGCTTTCATTGTTTGTCACTTTTGTTAGATGTCTATAAACAAATTGAATATAATTAGTAAAGCGTTTCTACTAAGAATAAAAAGTATAATAATATTATAATAAAACATATTTCATTCTAGCAGACAAAAGGTTAAACAATTTAAATTGATATGTATCAACACATGTATTTTAAAACTGCAGGTTTATCTCGTTAAAAAGTCTGGACACTGAAAGTGCTTTATGGTAGCAAATTTTTGTAAACAATATTTCAAATCGCGATATCATCATAATTAGTTTCGGAAATACAAATTTGTTTGAGAAAAATTTTTTTTTTCGAAACACCGGTTTGATTAGGTTGGCTAACGAAATAATCCAAGCGATTAACGAAGGGAAATTATAGGTTGCAAGAACCTTTAATCTTGTAAATAGCTTAGATAAGTTCGTTAGTCAGTCCGATCGAACCAGGTTTTCAGCGCACATTTTATAATTTTTCGAGAACATTTTTGTATCCTCGAAAATAAAGTTATTTTAGTAAAATTCTGAACAGAAGTTTTTTATATAGACTAGTATATGCCGAAAAATCCTAGCGTTATAGAAAATTGGGTTATAGATAATTATTAAGGTTTTGTATGATAAAAACAATTTATCCAACTTGAAAATTTTTCAACAAGAATAAATGATATTCGCTAAAAAAATGTTGCCTCGGATATTTGCTAAAAATATTTTTACAATATGTTACACAAGAGGTGTTTCTCGTACTATAAGATCTCTCTGCGTATACAGGGTGTAAGGGTTCTCTGCGTATACAGGGTGTTCGGAATGCGCAGACCTCAGTTATCCGTTCCGACGGGCTACAAGTTGGTAACTTCGTTATTTTCGGTCCTAGAAGGTTGAGACTTCGCCTGTGGGGGGTCACCCCAGGCACCCCCAGGGTGGAGGTGATGAGGCAGTGTTGCCAGTTTGTTGAAGAATTCCCAGATGTTGGGGACGTTTTGGAGATGTGGCAACACCGCACATACATCTATTGAAGTGCTTTGTAACACTACCCCCCTCCTTAAGACTGTTCGTCCCGAACAGTATCTACCGGCCGCCAACTTGGGGGGTTCGTTGCCTCGATAGGGACTCAACCTCTATGTGAACAACTTCGGGTTTAGTTCTTGGCGACAGCTGGATTCTGTAGACTAGGTCGTTAAATTTCTTAGTCACCAAGTATGGCCCTTTCAATGGTTTCTGAAGTTTGGGACTGAGGCCCTTTCTCCTTGTTGGTTGGTACAGCCACACTGCATCACCTTCCTTGAATGTATAGGGTGTTGCTCTGCGATCCAAGCGCATCTTCATCCGGTCACTGCTTAAGAGGAGCCTATCTCTGACACATCTGTGTATAGTGCGCAGTTTTCCTTCTAGGTCGGCGACATACTCAGGTAACGTAGCTAGGTCCGATATGTCCTCGTTCGGTGGTGGTCTCGTCATGTCGATTGGTAACCGCATCTCTCTGCCGGTCAACATCATGGATGGAGTGTAGCCGGTAGATTCATGCTGAGAGCTTCTGTAAGCTAGGAGGAACAGAGGTATCAGCTTGTTCCAGTTTCTCTGATTCTCATCGACAAACATAGCAAGATACTGGTTGATGGTCCTGTTATGCCGTTCTACCATGCCGTCTGATTGAGGGTGGAGTGGCGTTGTTCCTGTTTTATTTATGCCTAGCAAGCCCATTAGGCTCTTCCAGACTTCTGATTCGAAATTCCGGCCCTGGTCGGTGTGAATCTCTAACACAGGCTGTTTGTTGGTCGTGAGTGCCGACATATTTGGCGACATGTCTGGGCGCACAACAGATCTAGTGGCGCCAGTATCGATGGTGAAACTGCATTGTTTTCCGTCTATGCTGCCAGGTATAACGAGGCTCTCGCGGTAGCGTCGGATAGTGGAGACCCTGACTTTGGAACCTTGGGTCTCGCATGCCACCTGTCGCCCCCCTACACTGGCGTCATGTCGTTTTCCCTGACGGAGTTCCCTGTTGGTGTATTCGTTTATTTGGCCTTACAATCACTAATCTACACACAAGTCGCTATACTGGAACTACAATCGCTACTCTCTAACACTTCACACTGGTTACTGCTTCTTCGAGTCACTTCAAAATTATCTAATTGAAGTCAACTGCCTGAGCTGGCTTGCTTTCGCCTTTATATACCCGTCGTACCTTCCACCTCGTTTCGAGAGTGTTCCATTCCAGAATGTTCCAGGACCTTCTTTTGCTAGAAGGTTCTGTGAATACAGATCGGCCCCGTGTGTATACAGGGGGATGTATATACAGGTGATCTAAATGTGGTCATCACTCCTATGTTACACAAGAGGTGTTTCTGGTACTATAAGATCTCTCTGTGTATACAGGGTGTAAGGGTTCTCTGCGTATACAGGGTGTATACACAGGGTGTTCGGAATGCGCAGACCTCAGTTATCCGTTCCGATGGGGTACAAGTTGGTAACTTCGTTATTTTCGGTCCTAGAGGATTGAGACTTCGCCTGTGGGGGTCACCCCAGGCACCCCCAGGGGTAGGGAGGCGGTGTTGCCAGATTGTACAAGAATTCCCAGCTGTTGGGGAAGTTTTGGAGATGTGTCAACACCGCACCTACATCTATTGAAGTGTTTTGTAACAATATTTAGTGACTGATATTAATCTGTCCTCCAACTCGAGCACTGTTGTAGCTTTGTTTATAGACATAACAGGGGAATACGACAATGTAAAGCTGAATATCCTGACCGAAAAAATGAAACAGCTTAACATCGCTAATGACATTACAAGAAAAATAGTCAAAAAATATGCAGACCGGAAAATCTACTTAAGAATAGGCAACAAAATTATAGGTCCCCGGAGTACTAGTACAGAATTACCAAAGGGAAGTTTTATGAGCACTTTGTTGTACACAATATATACAGCCGACCTGGAAAAAGAAGTGAGCGGTGCTACCATACTTCAGTATGCCGATGCGAGTAAGGCATCTCAAAACTTAACGAAGCAACAACAAAATTAGAAAAATGGTGCGATTATAGTGGCCTAACAATATCTCAAAATAAGTCAAAGTTATGCATTTTTTCAAGAAAAAGAAAAATAACCCAAAAAAATGTTAGACTTGGGAGTATCTTATATCCTGTCAAACCGTTGGTCTGTTACCTACGGACAGAAAACTACTCTGGAGAGACCATATCAACAATCTGGTGGCCAGAGCTGTAAAAGGTTGCAATATAATGCGATGGGGGTTGTAGTCCCTTAGCCTGGTCGTGCGCTGGTCGTTCTCTTGATTGATCGACGCGTGACTTAGCTACTGGACTGCTAGAGGCTGGCTCCACGTGCCACCCCTGGCGTGACTGTCGGCAATGGGAACAACGCCCAGGGGTGATGGTCTACTAAAGTCTCGCTCCTTCTCTTTGCAGGTGGTAGTGGAATTTTCCTTTACGTGATAGTAGAGGTTTTTCACGCCCGAGGAGGTACGACCCCAATCGTTGGTATCAAATTGATGGAGCTCCGGCACATTCAACTGGAGCCGTAAATGCTAAATTAACGGTAATGCTAAAAGATCGTTGGTGGGGAAATAGAGGTCCATCACTTTGGCCGCCTGATCCCCGGATCTTACACCTTTAGATTTTTATTTATGGGGTCGGGTCAAAGAATTAGTGTACACAGATCTAGTTTTCGATTACGAAGATTTAAGAATAAGGATAGCTGGAGCTTTTGATAATTTGGAACCTTTCGAAATACGGAGAGCAACACAGTATGTTCAGAAGCGTATTCTACACTGTCTCGATGAAAACGCTGCACACACTGAGCATTTGTATTGAAATAATTATTTTGTTAATCTGCCCATTTGTTTTTATTTTGTTGTAACTATTTATTATTGTAATTAGATTGTGGAATAAAAATTTAACTGAAACGATGGTTTCTAAAGCCCAGGAGGAAAAAATAATATGTATCTAAAAAATGCCAATAACTCAAAAACGACTACAGATAAGCATGCATAATGTTAATAAAAGTGGCTCTTAAATTTAATTCTACATTGATTTCTGGCGTCAGAAATGGTAGGTGACATTTTTCGATTATTCATCTCGGAAAATTTATATTTGGCTATTAAATTTTTGGGCAACTCCAAGAACTGTATCTTTATTTATTTTATTTTTGTTATTGAAATTTTAATTGTTTTATTAATATTTTATTCAGACATTTCTTTGTATTTGTTATAAATACATATTTAATCTGAATAAGTGTGTAATACTCGAATTGTTGACTTATTATGTATCTGATCTTGAGTTTACATGTGTGTGTGTGTGTGTGTGTGTGTGTGTGTGTGTGTGTGTGTGTGTGTGTGTGTGTGTGTGTGTGTGTATGTGTGTGTGTGTATGGCCACTGGAACAATGTGGTAACCTACACAAGGGTGAGTGATTGAAAATCAAATTCTAGCCTGTTGGGCTTGCTTATACGAAAATATATAAAAGGCCAGTTAAATGGTGGAAAATCAGTAAATTTTGAAGATAAATCCAATATTTCATATCTTTGCATTTTAACTTCCGTTATCATTCAAAAAATGTATACAGGCTGTTTCGCAAAAGAACCGACACAGGGCAGTGGCAAGTAGATAAACGTAAAATATGGTGATTTAACGCAACTCACCTCTATACTAAGTTGCACCCCTGAGAAGTTATAGGCCTTCAAAGTTGGGTTTCAAATTTCGAAAAAAAAATCAATATCTCTGTAATACTTTAACTTTGTACCCATTTTGAGTGTACCAAGAGCATTAATCAATGGTAAGTAAAGTTCAATTAAGACATTTGAAAAGATTGATTAGGGGTGGTGCACCCTTAAAATGTCACAATTTTTTAGCAGATTGGTGGATTTAAGAAAATATTATTTCATTTTATGAGGAATTTAACTCTAAAACTTTGTTACTCCTGTCATTTTCAAAACACTTTTGTTGTTTTCAAGAAAAACTTTGTTGTTTTCAAGAAAAATCACGAATAAGTAAAGAAACATATTTTATCAATCTTACTAAAAATCATTGAAAATAAAATATTTGCCAATAAACTTATGTATAGGTAAAATTGGACAATCAGGAAAAAGTTTGGGGCGCAGCAAGTGCGTTATGGTAGTGAATTTTCGTAAAAATGTTTTTAATAGCAAATATTGGTTGTTTTTTTAAGAAACCAGGCATCAAATTTGGTTACCAGTATAATCTATATAGTAAAAAACAATGTGCCATGTTTCATCATAATAACTTTATTGTTTGAAAATGTACAAAAATTTCAGAAAATAAACTTAAAGTGTTCCGGAAAAAACTCGTTTCTTGGTCAAACTTATACGTTAATAGCACATTGAGCTATTCAAATATGAAGCATTTGATCAAAGTTCGCTACCATAACGCACTTGATGCGTCCAAAATTACTTTTCTTACAAACACGCATTATATTTCAATGGAAAATGCTAAAATGCAATCACATAAGGCGTGTTTGATTAAAAAAAAGAAAATTTGTATCATTAACGACTTATGGGCCATCCTGTGAATGTAGACATTTTTTTTAAGATGTAGCTCAAGAGACCCTATAATTAATGTATACAAATTTTTTCATATCTTGTATAATAACGGATATATTGAGCTTTATTGATTTTTTACGAAAATTCGACAATCATTATATACCATTAAATGATAAACTCTATAGCTAAGGCTACTGCCAAGCATCAGAGAAAGGGTCTATTTGAAATGAATTTTCTGGAAATATTTTAGTAAAATGAAGAACAATGCCGGTTAAAACTAAGACTTCAGGGTCTGTAAAACATTCTTCTTGAGACATTTTCTTTCCATAGCCCGTATTAGATCCAAGTGCTTTGCCTAAATGTTGTCAATTTTGACGTTTTAAATCGCAACTTTGACATTTTGAGGAAAACTCCAATTTATTTTTCTTTGAATGCCTATAACCTTTTTGTCTTTTGACCTACAGAACTAAATTTTAGTAGATAATTCACCTATAATGATGTAAACCCGCGTACCAAATTTGTACGTACACTAATTACATTACTTATAACTAAAGAATAAATAAATATACAAGACGGAGCGGCGTGCTAAGCGAAGCACTCGAATGGGTGTTTTTAAAACGAATAGGACGATTAACGGTCTTCATTCGCATTCCTTCTTCATCGCGGTCGTCATGCTTGCGCACAATCAATGTCCAAGACTATACTAGCTATACCAAACTGTGAACTAATACATGGTCACATATGCATCTATAGTATTGTCACAGCGAACACTCTGGAATGACATTTCTAGAATAGACCAGAAGTGACAGGTGTAGAATAGTGTAGAACGTCTAGAATCTTTATAGACAGTATAAATAGACGAGCGGTGCGCAGAGTAAGTTAGTTCAGGAGTAATTAGTGTGGTGTAAATAAGTGATCATAGAGTATTAAGCGAATCAGCAAGTGCTGGTGTATAGGAAGCGATCATAGAAGGCGAATAGTGGAAGATAATTCTATGGACATTTAATAATAGAGAAGATAAATATTTTAGTTGACACAGGTGTTGGAAAATAGTTGGTAACAATAAATAGTAGTTTGAAAAGCTGTGTTTTGTTAATAAACAAATCCAGAACCCCGTGGAACGTAACAACTGGTGTCAGAACTGGGATTTTCAAGCTGCTAGCGGAAGTATTATCCAGAATATTCGTTGAACAATCTGAAAATTTCTAGAATCTCTGGAAGAACAGTGTCAGCGGTAAGTCATAACTGGGTGTGTTCTTGAAACAGAATAAACTGTTTACTAGCTTTAAGTACGTCTATGCCTACGACACGTAGCGCAACAGCCAAAATGGAAGCTCAGCTATTGGAATTGATTAAAGAAATGAAAGAAGAAGCCAGAAAAAGAGATGAAGAAATGAGAAAAAGAGACGAAGAAGCCAAAGAAGAAATGAGAAAAAGATATGAAGAGGGCAGAAAAAGAGACGAGGAAGCCAAAGAAGAAATGAGAAAAAGAGAAAAGAGATGAAATGAGAAAAGTGGTGAATAAATTCGTGCATTTGGTGAGATTGAGGTCAAGCTACAAATTGGAGCTCGGAAAACCAAACAGCGAGTCATTGTTGCTGCCATATCAGACCTCACTATACTTGGACTAGATGTTCTACAAGGTCTCGGTGTCATGTTAGATCTCGAGAACAATGTTTTAAATATCGGTGATGAAGAAGTAGTCATGTCGACTGTGAATAACCTTGCGATTCGAAAAGTCACGGCCAAAGAAGATGTCTTTGTGAGAGCCCAGAGTGAAAGTATTGTCCTTGTGAAGTTAGTTTGAGACATTGCGGGGCAAGTGGTGGGTATTATAGAACCAGAAGACAACGATCTTTTTAAGAAAGCCCTACTAGTCGGTAAAACTCTTATTCAAGCAAAAGAGCTGGCAGCTGTCAGAATAGCCAACCTTAAGAGCTTTGATAAGAAGATTTCCAAGTTCCGAAATCGGAACATCCTCGCCAATAACCACCATACGGCGTTGCCACGACCAAGAAGACCCAGCCTCGTCCAACCCGCGATGTCTTAGCAGAAGCTAGTGGAAATGTTTCTCCACAACAGAAGCAAGCAGTGGCTAAATTGCTGTCCAAATATCGCAATGTTTTCGTAACCGACAAGAACGATTTTGGAAGAACAGGCCTAGTACGCCATCGCATTGAGACTGGGACATCTGTACCAATCAAACAACCACCGCGAAGGGTACCATTGGCAAAACAGCACGAAGTTGACACCATGCTAAGGGAGATGGAGCAGGCACGAGTTATAGAACCATCACACAGCCCTTCGGCCTCTCCAGTAGTGTTTGTTAAAAAGAAAGATGGCTCCACGAGGTTTTGTGTAGCTTACCGCCGGTTAAATGATGTCACTAAGAAAGACAGCTATCCACTTCCCAGAATTGACGATACACTTGATACACTGGCAGGTGCAAGATGGTTTTCGACATTGGACCTGAAAAGTGGCTACTGGCAAGTCGAACTTGAGCCCAAAGACAAAGAAAAGACTGCGTTTACCACTGGTAGTGGACTGTGGCAGTTCAACGTCATGCCATTTGGGTTGTGTAATGCTCCAGCCACTTTTGAGCGTCTAATGGAGACAGTTTTAAGAGGTCTACACCGGAAAACATGACTCGTTTACCTAGATGACGTCATTATCTTAGGAAAGGCGTTCGAAGATCACATGAAGAATGTCGTACAAGTGTTTCAGAAACTAAAGGGAGCCAATTTGAAATTAAATCCGAAGAAATGCTGTCTCTTTCAAAAAGCAGTCAAGTACTTAGGCCACATTATCACCCCAGATGGAGTCAAAACCGACCCAGAGAAGACAGACTGTATTATGAACTGGAACATTTTAACTAATGTATATCAGCTGCGAAGCTTTCTGGGCCTCTGCACTTATTACCGCCGTTTTGTAAAGGGGTTTGTTGACATCGCGAAACCTTTGCATAAACTGACGGAAGAAAAGACCCTTCATTTGGACCAATGATTGTGAAAAAGCATTCGAGGCACTAAAACGGGCTGTCTGTTCATCCCCGATTCTGACATATCCCCAGCCTGGTCAGACGTTTATTGTGGGCACGGACGCGAGCAATGTTGGTATTGGAGGTGTTCTGTCGCAGGAACAGGGAGGCCAAGAAAAGGTTGTAGGGTATTTCAGCAAGACCCTTTCCAAAGCAGAAAAGAACTATTGCGTGACGAGGAATCAACTTCTAGCCATTATGAAGACGTTTGAGCATTTTCACAAATATCTATATGGTCAAGAATTTCTCCTGAGAACCGACCACGCTTCCCTACTCTGGCTTGAGCGCCTTCAAGAGTACAATTTTACCATCGAACACTGCCCTGAACGACAGCACGGCAATGCCGACGCCTTATCTAGGAGACCTTGCCCACCAAAATGCAAGCATTGCATCTCTGCCGAAAACAAGGAAGGATTGAATCTCGAACTGAACGACATAAAAAGCGTGAACTTTTTGTGTAACTATTAGGAAAAAGAATCGTGCCCAAAATAACGACTGAGGTCGCAGCGCTGAGAGGAAGAAAATTATCAATAATAATTGAAAGTAAGTAATTAAAGCCTACTTAGCTTTCTCACATATACTAAAGGCATTAAAGACAACTCCTGGTTTTTAATTTTCTCTGCAAGCTGCCACGGGAGAAGGCTGTTCCTAAAGAGTACTTTGTAATGAGTAAAGGCCTTTTTTCTCCCTCAGGGCTCGTCCACGACTTCGCCGCCCCGAAAGCACTGCAGCCTTTGGCTTATTGTGCATGCCCTTAGTCTTTTTACTCCACCCATCACTGTGTCTTGAATTAGCCTGCACAGCGATTGGTAGGGTGAAGTTTTATATTTCTCTGTCCCCAGTCTAGACTGACGGTAGATCAGTTGTCTTCTGCGGTCCAGCGCTTTATACTTGCACAAGCTGTGCTGGGCTGACTCCTCCCCCTCGCCGCAGAGTCTGCATGCGAGGTCCCCCTTGAACCGCCCCATTTTATGCAGGTGTTTCTTGACGGCCCTGTGTCCCGTCAAAAGACCTGTTATGTTTCTGAGCTGTCCTCTGCTAAGATTTAACAGCTCCACAGCTCTCTTTGAACTGGGTTCGTCAATTACTGACTTCCCATGTCTGGTCCCTGGACAGTCTGCCCAGTGCCCCTTGTGTTGGTTTCTGACCCAGGACTTACTGGCTCCCCTGGCAGTGCTCTTTTTCACGCCCAGAGCCGGTTCTCGTCCCATAAATGGTTCTGCTGACCCTCTTTTCGCGAGACTGTCAGCTTCTTCATTGCCTTTGACCCCCGAGTGACCTGACACCCAGATGAGGGTGACCTCATTCTGCCCAACCAGGTCGCTCGTCTCGTCTCGTCTCTCACTCACCAGCCAGGAATTTACCCGTGGGCCACTTAGGACCTTAAGGGCTGCCTGGCTGTCTGTGACTATGGGGATCCGCTTGTTGGTGTAACCCCTCCTCTTGTTCTCCTGCACACACTGCAGGAATAGCGTACATTTCGGGCCGAAAGACCATTGCATGGGCTCCGAGGGAAATGCTATGACTTACCCTCAGTCCTTCAGAATAAACACCTGCCCCCGTACCACTCTCCTCGCCGGATCCGTCCGTGAACCAGACGAGCGCGCCCCGTGGTGTGCCCGGCGTCTCCTCCCCCCATGCCTCGCGGCCGGGGATTTCCACGGTATAGTTGTTTTTCCTGCAGATTCGCGGGCTCGCGAAGTCTGACCTCATTTCAAGCATGGGCTCCTTCACGACCTCCTGAATTTTGCAGTGGCCCCTGAAGCCTGGGTTGATCTTCAGTCTATCATTGCATGCTAGTCTGTATAGTCCTAGCCTGGCCTCCCCTTTAATAACTAAGTGTAGGGGGGCAGATCCAGCAACACCTTCATGGCGGTTGTTGGGGTTGAAGACATGGCCCCTGTGATGCCTAGGCAAGCCATCCTTTGGATCTTGCTTAGTTTTTGTTTGGCACTGAAATGTCACCTTAAGCCACCAGACCAGTGCCGCGTATGTCAACGATGGTCTGACCACCCTTGTGTAGACAGTGAGCCATACTAGGTATTAGTCCCCACGTTTTTCCATATGGCCGCCTAGTGACGGCTAGGGTCATGACTGCCTTACGCAGTATTTTTTCAACGTGACCATTCCAGGTTAGCTTAGAGTCCAATACGACCTCAAGATATTTTACCTCCCTGGCCATTGGACTGTTTCTACCGTATAGAGTGGGATTTCTGTGGCTCTCCCACTTCCTCCTCGTCATAAACGGTATGACGGTTGCTTTCTCGGGGCTCACCCCGAGCCCCTGAGCAACCGTCCACCTTTCCACCACTTTCAGTGGTGTCTTCATGCGCTCCCACACTGATTGTGTAACTTTTCATCGGACTATGATGACAATGTCGTCCTCATAGCCCTGTACCTCATACCCCCCTCCTGAGAGCCTCCCTAGCAGGCCGTCCACGACTAGGGACCAGACCAGACAGAACGCTCCCCTGCGGACACCCCGCCAGCAGAGTCCCTCCCGCGAGTGAGGAACCAATCTACCTGCAGCAGGTCTCCTCTATTCCACACTCTCTGACAGCTGGGGAGGCCTCCGCTATGTCTAGGAAGGCACACAGCGCCACCTCCCTGTTCTCCAGCGTATTCTCCAGTTTCAGCACCAGTTGCTGCAGTGTTGTTTCTGTCGAGACTCCTGCTTTGTGTGCATATTGTCCGCAGTGTAGGGGAAATGCTTCCAGTACACCACCCCTAATGTGCCAGTCGAGCAGTTTTTTCATTGTTTTTAGCAAGGGCATGAGACTTATTGGCCTCAGGGTCTTTGCCTGGCCTGTTGGACGCTCAGGTTTAGGAATGAATACAACCCTGGCCAGTCTCCATGCCCTCGACATGTACCCCAGAGCCAGGCTGGCCTTCATAATGAGGGTAAGTGCCGGCGCCACTATGTCTATACCTTGTTGGAGCATGATGGGCATTATGCTATCAAATCGCAGGGATTTGAATGGCTTCAAGCTGTTAATGGCCCATCTGATTTTGCTCCAAGTAACCACCTCTTTAGCGACTGTCCAGTCTAGTCTAGATGCCCGCCTGTACGGCGCCTCTATTTCTGAGTGTTCCTAGTCCGGAGGTGATTGGTTTATTATGTTGCAGCCGGGGAAGTGCGTCTGGAGTAAAACTTCCATAGTTTGCTACCCCGAGCTTGTAAAGCCTCCCGTAGATGTTCTAAGGAGGCCTATGTTGGTCTGAGTGCCCTTGGACATGATCTTGTGTAGTCGAGCACTCTCGAATGTGTTCTCCACTTCCTCGCAGTGCCTCCCCCACGGCTCCTTCTTGGCGTCCCTCAGTCTTTTGTTATAGGTCGTTAGGGCATGTCTATATTCATCCCATGCTCCCAACCTTTTGGCCGCGTTAAACAGCTTACGAACCTGCGTCCTCCTTTGTCTGAGGTCCTCGTTCCACCACGGGACATTCCTGGTGGACGCCCTGATTTTCAGCGGGCAGTTGGCGTTATAGGACGACGTGATTGTGTCTCGCAATTGGGCTGCCGCAATCTTGAAGTCAATTGAATTGTCTATGGTACTCTTAACCCCCGCAGTTTCACTGCTAGGTCTGCCCTGTAGGCTTCCCATTCCGCCTTGCGAGGGTCCCGGTACCATACCGTTTGTTTTTCGACTTTGGCGATTTCAAACCGGATGTATCTGTGATCTGAGCTACTCACTTCCCCAGACACAGCCCAGTTCTTAACAAAGTCACCCAGAAACTGGGTGGAAACTGTTAGATCTAAAACTTCGTCACGCCATGTTGTGACGAAGGTCGGTTTAAGGTCGGTTTATTACCTCTATTCAATATGTCCAAATTAAATTTCATAAAGAATTGTAAAAGTGACTCACCCGTAGAGTTTGTGCCCTGGACTTCCCCACAACTCATAGTGCGCGTTTGCGTCCATACCGATGGTGGTCTGCTATCCACCTGCTCTGCTACCCACAATCAGTTGCTTCAATTCCTTGGGTGAAGGAGGCTCCGTGCCGTCTCCTGGCAGATAGGCTGATCCGGCAATAATGTCCTTCGGCCCATCCGCTCCTCCACATCGGATTTTGATCGTTGCCAGGTCCATGCAACAGAAATTCATTAAAGGCAGAAACTCTCCCTTTCCTGACAAAAATGCAGGCCCTCGGGTTCTCGCTGGATCTGCTGTGGATGAGCTTTCCAGCAGCTCCGCCGAGTCACTTGATCTCTCCTTTATAGGAGTGCGGTTCCTGGATGAGGGCCACATCCGTGTTCCTCAGAGCCATCAGTAGTCCGGCTGTGGCTGTCATACTGTGTTGGAGGTTGACCTGAAGGAACCTAAGTCCCATCAATCCCTGGTTGCTTCCCCAGTGGGCGGAAGATAACCCTTCCCAAGCCCCAGAATGCCTTGAAGGAGGTTTCTTCAAGGGCTCTGTAAGACGCCTGGTCGATCAAGAGGGCAAGGGTCTGTCCTTTCTCCTCTGCCTTCCTGCTTAGAACCAACCAGTGTTGTGTCCCCAGTTGAGGGTTCTGGATCTTCTGTCTACTGATCACCGTCTCCTGCTGGACGGTGTCAGGGATCCGTACAATGACCTTGCGTCTCTTTGGGAGTTCCTTGGGCTCGACGGCTGTCAAGTCCGCCGCCTCCCAAATCTGACCGAGGCGCCCGATCGTTTTCTGCAGCCAGTCTCACGACTGCGGGCCGGCACAGGTTATCCAGAGGATGCCACCCGCCAGGCGCGCCCGGTGGAACTGAGGCGGGCTCTCACCCTCCTGAAGAGAGTCCACTGCAGCTACCACCGCAGCCTGGATCAGGTTCGCCTTCCCCTGGTCGAGCGTGACCTCAGGATGGCGTATGTCAATCACCGCCATCCACAGCCTCCCTATACGAGCCAGTCTGCGCCGGTGTTCCGGCCGTGGCGCTTTTGGGACGTCTGTCTGTAGTAGGCGTGCTAGAGCCCGAGCGCGGCCTCTTCTGACTCGCACTCTCTCCTTGCGCCTTTACAGGTGCCCTGACCCTTTTGGGACGTCTGTCTGTAGTAGGCGTGCTAGAGTCCGAGCGCGGCCTCTTCTGACTCACACTCCCCTCTTGCGCCTTTACAGTCCACGTCCCGGTCGCCATTTTCTGCGTCCTCCGGAGCTTCTTTCTTTGCGCCCCGGAGACGCTTGGACTGCCGGGGCAGTCCCTCTACCCCTGCAGTAGAGTCCTCACTGGTGGAGGGGCCCCCAGAGTCCGCGGACTTCGCGGCCCTCCTGTGGGACCCAGCCCCCAGCTTGGGTGTCGGGGACAAGTCTGTGGCCGAAGCTACCCCCCGATCCTGCGTATCTACGTCGGTCGTGAGACCTCCAGAGACCGCTCGTCTCAGCTTCCGGAATAGACTCAAGGCACGAGTCTGTAGCCAGAGCCACTCATCGAGCCTCATTGGTTTTGGTTTTATTTATGTTCTCCATGTTGTTCCCACGAGAATGGGGGAAATACTGTCCACACCATCAGAACCCCCCGTGTGGTGCAAGGCGGGTTACTCTAGAGGGTTGCCCGGTACTTCAGAGGTTCCGTTCACGACACCATCACCCTGATGCCATCCATCCCTAGGCACAAGTCACGTGACACCGTGGATTGGGAGAGTTTTTTCGACCTCCACGTCTAGATCCGTCATGTTTAGTTATCAACAGGGTCACCTCGTGCAGGATGCGGCTCTTCACCGCATATGACGCTCTTGGGGAAAGCTTCATCGAAAGCTCATGTTGTTGTTTACACTTCCACAGCTTGCCCGCTGTAGTCCTTTGGCCCACGACTCCTCGACCCCAACGAAGGCCTTAGCAGCAGCCTTCACGGGGATCTCCCTCTGTCCTAAATATAGTTATATATATATATATATATATATATATATATATATATATATATATATATATATATATATATATATATATATATATATATATATATATATATACACGTTTTTCATTGATAGTTGGTACCTTTTGCATATGTCCCAACTTAATATATTCTTCCATAAATTGGATATATTCTTCTTTCAAACTCTTTTGTCTCTCAAACTGTTTTTCTAACTACATCATTCTTGCCATTGCTGTTTCTGGATACCGGCTCGAAAGACCATGTTTAAGGAATAAGGAGAGGTGAATCGGGTAAAACTGATTGGGGTATGGTAACCACAGTGCATATTAATTAGTAGAAGACATGTTTACTACAAAACTTATTTTAATTAAAAGAACTCGGGAAATCTTACAACTATACAATATATACAGGTTTAATATAGGTCAATAATTAGGCACATCAAATACAGCATTGCTTAGGTTTTTAAAACATTAAGATAAACAAAAGTTTAATAACTCCAGAGAAAATTGCAGTCTAATACGTATAAATATACTTGTGTAATGGAAAACTGCCCACTTGCAGTTATAGTGCATTGCGAGAGTGGCCTTTCAGAACGTTGACACACATAATTAATATCCCACCTAGGTGAACTATATCAATTTATATGAACTGCTTTTTATTCTAAATAATATACGTAATCTTAAGAATGCCTTTTTGGTAAAATATTGAACATACTGTCAAAAGGATGACTTCCCCCTTACTAGCTCCAAATTGATTTGATCATCGGCTGCGTCTTCTAGCTTACTAAACTCTGCCAGCTCTATTGGTTCGATATCTTGATCGGCATTGTCGCTAGTGCTTCTTCTTTTCTTTGGCTGGGCTATCTTTTTCTTAAATTTCCTCTGAATGCTGCGAAGTATATAGATAGCGGCTATGATTAAAATGGTTGCTAATATTGTGGTGGTCAGGCTCGTTACTACTGAGTGATGCGTGACCGTGTGCCATCGGTTTTCTTGAAGATGTCCTTCAAATCGTCATATGGTCTGACCACTGCTTCTTGGGGAATTGCCACTGGAGCTGTTAGTGCCCTTGATAGCGTTAAATTCGTTGGTACTGGTTTCACGAATCCACCTATGATAGGCACACCCTCTATCTGTCTGGGAGTTAACACCACAGTTTTTGTCTTAGTGATACAGTCTTGGGATATTATTCCAGGCTGCTTTATGTTAACTTCTTTCCTTTGGCCGTTACGTATGATTGCAACTATAGATTCTCTTGGGTTTATAAACATCCATGAGTTTCTTGCGTAGAGTTGCTTCCAGATTGTTGACTTGAATACCTGGTGATTGATTCGACATGTTTTGTCCTCTCCCTGGTATATTTCATCTACAATACAACTGGGGCTGCTTTCTATACTTCTTACCATTGCTGGTGAACACACATATAGGTTCTCGGAGAAGGGAATGCTATGTTTTAATTCAATGTCGGCTATTTGAAAGTATCGTCGTGTGTTGAATCCACTCCTCGAATTTGATTAGATACTTCTATTGACCAATATGTTTCGTTCTCGACTTTATATGGACTCGGAGTGTTCTTTATTAACATAAATTGCATTACCTCCGTCATCGTGAAGTAACTGGTACAGATGAATTTTATCCATGATAGTTCAACCTGTTTTACTTTAATTTGCATCAGTAATGGTGCGCAACCAATAGCGTCTGAAGAAATGCCTGCTTTGTTTGCAAAACTCTTCCAACTCAACAACAAACAACCTCGCTGACTGTGTCGTTCGCAAGTTTCTCTTCTTCTAACCTTGTTTCAATTCCAAACGTTCCTCTCTCGATTTTTGCATGTGGAATATGTTCAATGTAAGACCCTGGCTGTTGATACTCAATGTCATAAAACGTTATGCCTGCTGTTCTTCCCTGGCCATAATGAACAATATTGCAATTTTTGCTTGGGTGACTTCTTTTCATAATTCCGTGACTCTGCCTGTTCTTCATGCTGCTCTGTTGTTGTTGTCTCTTGATTATTGGATAATAGGATTAGCTTATGTATTGGCCTTTCCATTGTTACACCCTCTGCTTGACTGGACAGGTTTTTACTAGTCTTCCCAATGGTCATTTTCCTGTACTAATATTAGCGTCTTTTATCAAGACCATATCACCTGTGTGTACTATCTTCGTGAATTTCCATTTGTATCTATGCTTCTTCAATCTTCCTCATGCTATCATTATTCCCTTCTGGTCTATAAGTGGATGCAAATTTGCTATTTTGCTTTTCTTGTCTATCAGTTTCTTTCTCTATGGTGCATTGATTTCTTCTGTGAGCTCACGCTCTTGATCTATTCCTACTATATTTTGCTCTGTCAGTTCTTTCGTACTAAGATATCCACTTATTTTACTTTCTTATCTTACATTATAAATAAATCTCTTGCAATATGCTACCACCCGAATCATTTTTGAGATTGATGAAAATCTTTCAGTCAGATCCGTTGTATTTACCTGTGTACAAAGGCAAACCATCAACTTTGACTTCTTTCTTTCTTCTAATACTTCGTGTGACTTCTCTATTCCAATGGGGTAGTCTGGACCTTGGAACCATGTTGGCCCTTGCCACCATAGTGATACATTTTTTTAAATTCCCTGGGTCTGTGCTTCTAGATATAACATCTCCTGGGTTCTCTTCTGACCTAACGTGATACCATTTGTCTTCGGTAATTAATTGCTACATTTCTGATACCCTATTTGCAACAAAGCTTTTCCATCTTTCTGGATCTCCCTCTAACCAGCCTATTACATTCATTGAATCAGTCCAGGCCTAGATATTGAGGATTTCCAACTTGAGTACTGCTGTTGCTCTTTTCAATAATTTTGCTGCACATGGTTCTAACCTTGGAAGTGTAGTTTTTGTTTTTAATGCAGCTACTTTTGATTTGGCTGTTAGTAATAATATGTACCTTTTACCTTCTTCGTTGGTCGCTTTGATGTAAATTACTGCACATATGCGACTTCAGATGCATCGGTGAAACCATGAATTTCTATTTTTGATTTCTTTGTTGTTTTCACCCACCTTGGTATTGATATTTATTTTACTTCAGTGATTTCATGAATACATTGATTCCATCTCTTCTGAATGTTAGTGGGTACCATTTCGTCCCACCCTGGCTGGTTCATCCATAGTTCTTGAATTATCAGCTTGGCTTTGATTACAACTGGAGATAGCCAACCCAATGGGTCAAATAACTTGGCTATTGCAGATAATATTACACTTTTTGTTACTTCGCATATTTCAAGTCTTGTTTTAAGTTGACTGGGTCTTCCCTTGGTGCCCAATAAATACCAAGAGATTTGTCTATGCCATTGCCTGGCAGCTGCAATGCTTTTTCGTTTTGTAATTCTTGTGTCAACTTTGCAATAATTTGTGATCTGTTGCTGAACCATTTTTTTAAATTGAACCCACCTGATCTGAACATTTCATTGACTTATGTCTGTAACAATGATGCTTCTTGCTATATTTCAGCTCTAGATAGAAGATCATCCATATAAAAATCTTCCTTTGCTATTTTCTCTGCTAATGGAAATTTGCATTGCTCGTCTTCTGCAAGTTGTTAAATTGTTCTGACTGCTAGATATAGTGTTGATGCTGTACCATATGTTACTGTCGTAAGTCTGTATTCTTGAAGGGTTGGCTTCTTGCCCTTCTCCATAATATTCTTTGGTACTCTTGGTCTTCTCTTGCCGTTACTATCTGGCGATACATTTTTTCGATGTCCGCCTTTATTACTACTGGATGCGTTCTCCATCTTAATATAATGTGGAACAGTTCTGGTTGTAGTCTTGGACCGACGTGCATTATTTCATGTAAGCTAACGCCTGTACTACTTTTACATGAGGTATCAAACACCACCCTTGATTTTGTAGTGGTTCTATCCTCACATACTGCTTGATGCAGAATATAGATTTTCTGTTTTTCATTGAACCAAGGCCCAGTACAGTTTGCTCAAAGCTGCCCTGGAGGGTCTCTGTACGCAGAGTGTCCCAGTCATCCTATACAATAAAAAAATGGAAAAAAATAAAAATATATACAAACAAAATTTATATAGAAAAGGAAACATTATAAATTAGTCAATTAGGTATTAAAAAAACTCGAAGACGCAGCAAGTGCGTTATGGTAGTGAATTTTCATAGAATGGCACCAAATATTTTATTATAACTTTTTTTTCTTGTAACATAGAAATCTAAATTTTTGTGTATAGTTTACTTTTTATATCGTAAATCTACCTACCAAATTTGGTTATCATATCTTTTTTATTTTTTGAGATAAAAATTTTTTTCGAATGAAAACTCAAAATTTTCCCGGAAAACCTCGTCCGATTTTCCTGACTAACGAACTTATCCAAGCCACTTACAAAAGGAAGGTACATGCCAAATTTTATCAAAATCGGCCCATTATTTTTTGAGTTATCGGTGTGATACATATATATATATATATATATATATATATATATATATATATATATATATATATATATATATATATATATATATATATATATATATATATAAACATATAAAAATTGAAACTGACACCGGATATGGGTTCTAGGGGTCCGAGTTCGCGCTCATTTGCAAAATTTTTTTCAAAATTCAAAAGTCGGGATCTCTCCATTAGTGAATTTTTTCTACGAAAATTCACTAATAGTGGAAGATAATAACATTGGCTGGCGATACAACTTTAATACATTCATATTTCGTATATATAGTGTCCATATACATACCACTAGAAATAATAAAAGTAATAAGTCTGTGGTTAATGGATCTAACGGCCCGAAGACAAACAAAAATAACAACAGCATGTTTTTCATTAATAGTTGGTACCTTTTGTATATGTCCCAACTTAATATTTATTCCATAAATAGGATATTATTCTTCTTTCAAGCTCTTTTGTCTCTCAAACTGTTTTTCTAACTGCATCATTCTTGCCATTGCTCTGTTTCTGGATACCGGCTCGAAGGACCATGTTTGGGGAAAGAGGAGATGTGAATGGGGTAAAGCTGATTGGGATATGGTAACCACACTGCATATTAATTAGTAGAAGACATGTTTACTATAAAACTTATTTTAATGAAAAAAACTCGGTAAATCTTACTATACAATATATACAGGTTTGATATAGGTCAATAATTATGCACATCAAATACAGTATTGTTTAGGTTTCTAAAACATCAAGATAAACAAAAGTTTAATAGCTCCAGAGAAATTTTCAGCCTAATACGTATAAATATACTTGTGTAATTGAAAAATATCCACTTACAGTTATAGTGCATTGCGAGAGTGACCTTTCAGAACGTTGACACACATAATTAATATCCTAACTAGGTCAACTATATCAATTTATATGAATTGCTTTTTATTCTAAATAATATTATAATATATGCAATCTTAGGATATTCTATTAACAAACTTCACAGGACTTCAATTTTATTCTTTCACATCTTGCACGCTCCGTCATTTGAGGAGTCGGTAAAAATTTCCACTGTCACCGACGGAAAGAGCTACATACAATTTGGATAAACTAAATTGCTTGCTAAGGTGTGATTGTGCATAACCACGGAAGGAAACCTTTGTCAAAGAAAACAAGAACAAATTGTTATTAACACAACATAATGGCTGATTTTTAGTACGCATATGTGCTGAATTTTTAAGGATATATTTGCGCCTAAACTATTTTACACTATAATATAAACAAGCTGATACTGATTATTTCATGACCAGTATCCATTGGTTCACTGGAAAAACTATGTTCTGCCAAAGCCAAACATACTTGGTGAGTGTCTAGAACTCTTGCACAACATGGCTGTTGAATTATTTAGTAACAGCAGTGGTCCGGGGACTAACTAAAAGAATAGGACCATGGTAACTCCTGCCTGTCATACAAGGCGACTAATCGGAGCCAAGCAGGTGGCAGTGGAATTTTCCTTTATGTGATAGTAAGGGATTTTTTCACGCCCGAGGAGGTACCACCCCATACATCAAGGGGCCAGTGAAGTTCCGGTTCTTTTTTTTTATTTTTTTTATTTCAACAACACACCACAAGGGCTTACAGCCTAAATACTATCGTACCGTGGGTGTCGACAAGGAGAAAAGAGGCAGCTTGTTAATTCTGGACTTGAAGGTTTGGAGGTTCGGGGGAGAGGGAAAAACATGTGCCGGCAGGGAATTCCACAACTTGGAAGTCCTCGGGACAAAAGAGCGGGCATAACAAGATGTTCTATGTCTGGTGACCTGGACAGTAAAAGGGTGCATTCGCTGTGTTCCCCTGGTAGATCTGTTGGGGGCAGCAGGCGGAGGAAATATGGAAGAAAGCTCCTCTGAGCAGTGCCCGTGCAGATATCTATAAAAGAGAGAGAGGTCACCAACGGCACGTCGGTGGGCAAGGGATGGCAGCCTTTGTGTGAGGGTAGGATCACTGATGAGACGTATAGCTCTCTTATGAATGGAGTCCAGGATAGCGAGTGTAGAAGCGGCAGCAGCACCCTAGATGTGGGAGCAGTATTAGAGGTTTGGTCTTATTTGTGAAGTATATAAGGTATAGAGATTAGCTGGTGAAAAGTATTTGCGAGCCCGGAAGAGGAAACCTAATTTCTTAGCAGCCGCTTCTGCAATTGATGTCGACATGTTGGTGCCAACTGAGATTTCGATCCACAGAAATGCCAACAAGTGAAAAGGATTCATTACTTTGAATAACTTCGTTGTTTATTATGGTGGGTTTAGGGCTGGTGTATCTCTTATGAGAAAGAAAGCAAGACTGTGATTTGGTGGGGTTGAATTGTACAAGATTTCTACTTCCCCAGTCAAATAATTTTTGGAGATCCACGGAGATAGAACCCTCCATGAGTCTGCGATCATCATCTAATTGGGCTAAAGAGGCAGGCTTAGAATATTGTATATTTGAGTGGAGGGTGCTGTCGTCCGCGTAACTGTGAACTGGGTTGGATGTGCTAGAGAGGAGGTCATTGATGTGGAGAAGAAACAAAGTAGGGGCTAAAGCTGAGCCTTGAGGAACTCCTGCATTAATTGGATACAGTTTAGAGGAATGGCCATCCACGACAACAGAAATGCTCCGGTTAGAGAGGAAATTTGCCATAGGCCGGTAGTTTATTAAGCAGCGCTGCGTGCCAGACCTGGTCGAATGCTTTGGATATGTCTAGAGCGACAATCCGGGATTCACCGTGTAGTTCCATAGACTTGTTCCAAGAGTGGGTGACAAAGGAAAGAAGGTCGGCAAATGATCTGCGCTGACGGAATCCATACTGCCTGTCGTGGATTAGACTGTGTTTTTCAAGAAATTTTAGTAATTCGGTGTTTATATACTTTTCCATCACTTTAGAGACGACTCAAAAGAGAGAAATAGGTCTGTAGTTGCTAGGAAGCGCTTTGGATCCTTTCTTGGGGACGGGTTGTACTCTAAGCAGTTTTCCAGTTACTAGGGAATATGCCTCTATTGTAAGATGTCTGAAACAGACGAGTCAGGACAGGAGCAAGTTCTGGTGCGCATTTTTTGAGAACAATTGCTGGGATCTCGTCAATGCCAGAGGCTTTCCTGGTATTAAGAGACGAGAGCATCTTTCGTACCTTTTTAGTTTTTTAAATGCATTCCGTCATTTTATGCGCAACATTGGGGATTGTTGGTGGTTGAACATTTGGAGGTGGATTGCGAGTAGAATTGCAGGCGAACAATGAGGCAAAAAGTTCAGCCTTACCCAGGGCGGTAGTAACAATTTCATCCCCTGAGACAAGAGGTGGGAACGTGCTCTTGCAGAAATTATTCTCAATAGATTTAGCAAGAGTCCAGAAGGGTTTGCTGCCGTTGGAGCTTAAGAGGACTTTGTTTTTGATGTGGTTATTAAATGAGTTTTTTGCGTCATGAAATGCTTGACGGTTTTCTTGGCTGGGATTGTGTAGAAGCTTTTTGTGAGCTTTGACCTTTTCAAGTCTGGCCTTGTCACAGGATTTAGAAAACCAGGGCTTTTGAGTGGCTGCAGAGGTTTTCTGTGTACGTGGAATAAATAATTCCATGCCTGCTTGGATAATTTCGGTGACGTTTTGTGAGATATCAGAGGGGTCAGGATGAGAGAAGCAGACAGACGCCCATGGAAATGAGGAAAAGTAATCTCGCCTTTCGTCCCAGTTCGCGGAGTTGTAGTGCCAAACGATACGTGGGTGTGATGACTGTGTGGCCTCGGGTTGCATTGCGCAGGAAGCAGTGACCATGCCATGGTCTGAGCGACCCAGGGGGCGGTGACTGATATCTTATAGCAGTCAGGATTTGTAGTAAGAAGGAGATTCAAGGGATTTGAGCTGTGTGTTGGTATGCGAGGAAAGTAAGTGGGTTGCTGAACCATATTGGCTAAAGAATTGCTGACTCCAAAGGCATCCGCTGCTCTTCCTTGTGGATCGGTTTTTAAAGATCCTAGCCATTCCTTATTATGGACATTGAAGTCACCAAGAATAGTGACCTCACAGGAAGGATATTCAGAAATCAGATGGTCGGTTTTTTCAGAAAGGTAGTCAAAAAGCTGGACAAAGTTGTTGTCAGAAGGTGACCGGTAAATACAACAGATGGATTTAGCTGCAGCCCTGAGAGAGTTTTATCCATAGTATGTCTTTTCTTCCAGCTTCTAAATTGGGGAGTCTGGTGCAGGGTAGATTGCTACGGACGTACGCGCACACGCCCCCATGCAATCTAAAAGAAGTAAGGAGCTCATTCCCCAGGAAATTAAGCTGATTGGTGGCTGTTTTGGCACTGATTTGAGTTTCGGTGAGGAAGAGGAGTTGGGGCTTATTAGCCTGGAAGAAATGGTGGACGGAGTTCAGGTTAGAATTTAGGCCACATATATTCGAGAAGGATATGTTAAATCTTGATGCTGGCGCCTCCTGTACACCCCTCTCCCGGAGATCCGAATGGAGGGGTATTTTATCTCCGGAATCTTTTGTACAATGAGGAGCCATCATCATCTTTGTTTAAAAGGGAAACCGACTCATACACCAGAACCGGAAACGTCCGTTGGGACTTCACCGGCCCCTTGATGTAAGGGGTGGTACCTCCTCGGGCGTGAAAAAAATCCCTTACTATCACGTAGAGGAAAATTCCACTACCACCTACCATATTGCAAGTATACCACACCAGCCAACTATTAAAGAGCTGACCAGCTCTAGAACTTGCGTAATTCTGGTGTATGAGTCGGTTTCCCTTCTAAGCAAAACTGATTATGGCTCCTCCTTGTACAAAAGATTCCGGAGCTAAAATACCCCTCCATTCGGATCTCCGGGAGAGGGGTGTGCAGGGGGCGCCGGCATTAAGATTTAACATATCCTTCTCGAATATATGTGGCCTAATTTCTAACCTGAACTCCGTCCACCATTTCCTCCAGGCTAATAGGCCCAACTCTTATTCCTCACCGAAACCCAATTCAGTGCCAAAACAGCCACAAGAGGCCTGTGCGCATACGTCCGTGGCAATCTACCCTGCACCAGACTCCCCAATTTAGAAGCTGGAAGAAAAGACATACTACAGATAAAACTCTCTCTCGGGGCTGCAACTAAATTTATCTGTTGCATTTACCGATCACCTTCTGACAACAACTTTGTCCAGCTCTTTGACTACCTTTCTGAAAAAACCGACCACTTGATTTCTGAATATCCTTCATCCGAGGTCACTATTCTTGGCGACTTCAATGTCCATAATAAGGAATGACTAGGTTCTTCAAAAACCGATCCACAAGGGAGAGCAGCGGAGGCCTTTGCAGTCAGCATTTCTTTAGGCAATATGGTTCAGCAACCTACTTACTTTCCTCGCATCCCAACACACAGCTCAAATCCCTTGGATCTCCTTCTTACTACAAAACCTGAATGCTATAAGATATCAGTCACCGCCCCCTAGGTCTCTCAGACCACGGCATGGTCACTGCTTCCTGTGGAATGCAACCCGAGGTCACACAGTCATCACACCCACGTATCGTTTGGCACTACAACGCCGCAAACTGGGATGAAATGCGGGATTACTTTTCCTCATTTCCATGGGCGTCTGTCTGCTTCTCTCATCCAGACCCCTCTGATATCTCACAAAACGTCACCGAACTTATCCAAGCTGGCATGGAATTATTTATTCCACGTACACAGAAAACCTCTTCAGCCACTCAAAAGCCCTGGTTCTCTAAATCCTGTGAGAAGGCCAGACTTGAAAAGGTCAAAGCTCACAAAACGCTTCTACACAATCCCAGTCAAGAAAACCGTCAAGTATTTAACGACGCAAGAAACCGCTAGGGCCGCATTCTTTCTGAGGCAAAAAAAACTCGTTTAATAACCACATCAAAAACAAAGTCCTCTTAAGCTCCAACGGCGGCAAACCCATCTGGACTCTTGCAAAATCTATTGGGAATAATTTCTGCAAGAGCACGTTCCCACCTCTTGCCTCAGGGGATGAAATTGTTTCTACCACCCTGGGCAAGGCTGAACTTTTTGCCTCGTTCGCCGGCAATTTTACTCTCAACCCACCTCCAAATGTTCAACCACCAACAGTCCCCAACGTCCTGCATAAAATGACGGATATCATTTTCAAAACTAAAAAGGTACGAAAGATGCTCTCTTCTCTTAATACCAGGAAAGCCTCTGGCCTTGACGAGATCCCAGCAATTGTTCTCAAAAAATGCGCACCAGAACTTGCTCCTGTCCTGACGCGTCTGTTTCAGATATCTTACAATAGAGGCATATTCATTAGTAACTGGAAAACTGCTCGAGTACAACCCCTCCCCAAGAAAGGATCCAAAGCGCTTCCTAGCAACTAGAGGCCTATTTCTCTCCTTTCAGTCATCTCTAAAGTGATGGAAAAGTATATAAACACCGAATTACTAAAATTTCTTGAAAAACACAGTCTAATCTACGACAGGCAGTATGGATTCCGTCAGCGCAGATCAACTACCGACCTCCTTTCCTTTGTCACCCATTCTTGGAACAAGTCTATGAAACTACACAGTGAATCCCAGATTGTCACTCTAGACATATCAAACGCATTCGACCCGGTCTGGCACGCAGCGCTGTTTAATACACTTCCGGCCTATGGACTACCACCAAAACTCTGTACCTGGACAGCAAATTTTCTCTCCAACCGATGCATTTCTGTTGTCGTGGATGGCCATTCCTCTAAACTGTATCCAATTAATGCAGGAGTTCCTCAAGGTTCAGCTTTAGCCCCTACTTTGTTTCTTCTCCACATCAATGACCTCCCCTCTAGCACATCCAACCCAGTTCAGTTACGCAGACGACAGCACCCTCCACTCAAATATACAATATTCTAAGCCTGTCTCTTTAGCCCAATTAGATGAGGCTCGCAGACTCATGGAGGGTTCTGTCTCCGTGGATCTCCAAAGAATATTAGACTGGGGAAGTATAAATCTTGTACAATTCAACCCCACCAAATCTCAGTCTTGCTTTCTTTCTCATAAGAGATACACCAGCCCTAGACCCATCACAATGAACAACCAATTTATTCAAAGTAATGAGTCCTTTTCACTTATTGGCATTTCTGTGGATCGTAATCTCAATTGGCATCAACATGTCACATCAATTGCAGAAGCGGCTGCTAAGAAATTAGGCTTCCTCTTCCGGGCTCGCAAATACTTTTCACCAGCTAATCTCTATACCTTATATACTTCACAAATAAGGCCAAACCTCGAATACTGCTCCCACATCTGGGGTCCGCTGCCGCTTCTACACTCGCTATCCTGGACGCCATTCATAAGAGAGCTATACGTCTCATCAGTGATCCTACCCTCACCCAAAGGCTGCCATCCCTTGCCCACCGACATGCCGTTGGTGACCTCTCTCTCTCTCTCTCTCTCTCTCTCTCTCTCTCTCTCTCTCTCTCTCTCTCTCTCTCTCTCTCTCTCTCTCTCTCTCTCTCTCTCTCTCTCTCTCTCTCTCTCTCTCTCTCTCTCTCTCTCTCTCTCTCTCTTATAGCTATCTGCACGGGCACTGCTCAGAGGAGCTTTCTTCCATAGTTCCTCCACCTGCTGCCCCCAAGAGGTCTACCAAGGGAACAGAGCGAATGCGCCCTTTTACTGTCCAGGTCACCAGACATAGAACATCTTGTTATGCCCGCTCTTTTGTCCCGAGGACTTCTAAGTTGTGGAATTTCTTGCCGGCACATGTTTTTCCCTCTCCTCCGAACCTCCAAACCTTCAAGTCCAGAATTAACAAGTTGCCTCTCTCCTCCTTGTCGACGCCCACGATACGATAGTATTTAGGCTGTAAGCCCTCGTGGTGTGTTGTTGAAATATTTAAAAAAACAGCACTGAAAATGAAGTTTACTTAGAGCCTTATGACCCGAAATTGATTCATCATTCTGAGATGCTGACACATTTAACCATAATTCAGAATATCCTTACGTATATGTTATTATTATTACTAGTTTATCAAGTTATCAAGATGACTTGAAGCAAGGCCAGTGTCCTTCAAATGTCAAACAGGCTCTAGAAAAATTGGAACCAAAAAATTAAAGCTGTATCTGTTAAACAGGAATTTGGAGTTTCTCAATTGGAAAAAGAAAATCAAGTGCTAAGAAAACAAATAGAATGTTTACAAACAAAGTCAAGATAAAACAATATTATTTTGTTTGTAATCAAACCACAGGAACATCGAGGTCAAGATTTGTTTGATTTGATTGGAAAGCATCAATCGACTTAGAATTGGACTTGACAGGCAACCTAATCTGTCATGTATACTTGACTGGAAAAGGCACTAGTAGAAGGTCAATTGTATTGGAGTTTGTGCACTTTTGGGAGAAACAAAAGGTATTAAAATCTGCACATAAACTGAAGGGTGCAGAAAATTCACTAAAAGTCGCAATTTCCTCAAAAAGCGATTTTTTTACGAAAATTCGCTTTTTGAGGAAATTGCGACTTTTAGTGAATTTTCTTTTTAAAAAAATCACGAATGAGGAGATCGCGACTTTTGAATTTTGAAAAAATTTCTTCAAATGAGTGCTATTTGGGATCCCTGGAACCCAAATCCGAGGTCGGTTTCAGACTTTATACATATACAGGGTGTTTAAAAAAGATGGGGCAATATTTAAGAGGTTGATTTCACAGGTCATTTTATGAAAAAAAGTTCCCATAAACATAGGGGCTAAAATGCATTGTTTCCAAGATACAAGGTGTTAAATTTTTTTGTAAAATAACGATTTTTTAAAAATAATTCAAATATCTCCTCACAGATTGTTTTGAAATTTGGCAGCGTTGTTTGTATTATTAATGGGCTCATTTGGCCCTAATTAGATACAGATTGTTAAGTCCATTGGAGTTAGGGGGGGGGGGGGGGTCTCAACAAAATTTAGTGACATAAAAATGTACGCCACTGACTGCAATATGATTTGTATATTATTTTGAGATAGAGAAACTAAAACTACAAGTTTTTTGTCTCTTGAAATTCCTCTGTATCTTGAATCGTTTACACGATAAAAAATAAAAACCTTCTTATGGCATGTCATTTATCATACAGAAAGTCACAAACACGAACAATAATTTTTGTTGAGGTGTCCCCCCTAATGCCAATGGACTTAACAATCTTCATCTAATTAGGGTCAAATCAGCCCATTATTACTACAAACAACGCTGCCAAATTTCAAAACAATCGGTGAGGAGATATTTGAATTATTTTTAAAAAATCGTTATTTTACAAAAAAATTTAATACCTTGTATCTTGGAAATAATGCATTTTAGCACCTATGTTTATGGGAAGTTTTTTTTCATAAAATGACCTGGGGAATCAACCCTTTAAATATTGCCCCGTCTTTTTTAAACACCCTGTATATATATATATATATATATATATATATATATATATATATATATATATATATATATATATATATATATATATATATATATATATATATATATATATATATATTTGTGTGTGTGTGTGTGTGTGTGTGTGTGTGTGTGTGTGTGTGTGTGTGTGTGTGTGCGTGTGTGTGTGCGCGTGTGTGTGCGTCACACCTATAACTCAAAAAATAATGCGCCGATTTTGATAAAATTTGGTGAGTAGCTTCCTTTCGCAAGTGGCTTGGATAAGTTCATTAGCCAGGAAAATCGGACTAGTATTTCCCGGAAAATTTTGCGTTTTCCTCCGGAAAATTTTTATATCTCCGGAAATAACAAAGCTATGGCAAGCTGGTTTATGAGCTGGTTTATGCCATAAAAGTAAAGCCATGTACCAAAATTTGGATCCCTACGTTAAAAGCAAAAGAAGTTATAGGCATTATAGTTGTTCTTTTTAAAACGCCAAAAAGTCGGAATTCACAACGTCAAAATTCGACATGTTCTAAATAAAGAACTTGAAACGAACATTACGGGGCGTGTAACAGAAATTTTGTAAGAAGTGTGTTCTATAAAGCCTTAAGTTTCAGCTTCAGCCACCATTATCCTTCATTTTACTCAAATGTTTGCAGAAAATAAATTTCAAATAGACCCTTCTTCTTATGTTTTAGCTGTGGTTTCAACTATAGGGTTATAATAAATGAAGAAAAATTTTGTACCTACCCCTTGTTCAGCACATTGCGCGCACGAAGCAGTGTGAGATTTGGCATAGTTAAATTGCATATAAACAAGAAGAGCAGAAAGATAAAATGTATGTATAATATGTGATTAATAGATTAAACATTGTTTTCTTCTAATTAGACGAGCGTCTCGCGACAGTAAAAACTTGGATGAGTTTTTTGTCGTTTTAACGAAATAAAATACCTCCCTGATTGTGCTGTGTACACACAATCCTCCCAACTGACCTTCCTGACCTGCCCTGACATCAGTTTGCCTAACCAAATCTAAAAGAAGTTAAAAGGGAAAGGAAAAGTTCATTATGCTCACATAACCTTGATATATGGCAGGGTTGATTTTCCTTCTCCTTTTAGCTTTTAATTAGGCAAACTCATGTCAGGGCACGTCAGAAAAGTCAGCTGGTAGGATTTTGTGTAACATCACGTTAGGGAGGTCTTTTATTTCGTTAAAACAAAAAAAAACTCATCCAAGTTCTTACTGTCGCGAGACGCTCGTCTAATTAGACAGTAGGATTGATTCCCAGTGTGACGGGTAATATATTCATGTCAATGTAAAACACATATTACTCCTAAGTTTAAAGATAAAAAAAGTTATGGGCAGTTAAAGAAAAAAAATTGGAGTTTTCCTCAAAACGTCAAAGTCGCAATTTGAAACGTCAAAATTGGCAATGTTTAGGCAAAGAAAGTGAAACAAATACGGATTGTAAAAAGAAAATGTCTCAAGAATAATATTTTACAAACCTGAAGTCTTAGTTTCAACCGTCATTGGCCTTCATTTTACTAAAATATTTACAGAAAATTCATTTCAAATAGACCCCTCTGATGGATTGGCTGTCGGTTTAGTGAATTTTATGGTTTAACGGTCTATAATTTTTAGCTAATTTTCGTAGAACAAATTCGTTAATGCATTTTTGCAACTTTTTTTAAATCGAAATATGATGCATGTTTGTAAGAAAAAATATGGACGCAGTAAGTGCATTTTGGTAGCGAATTTTCATTAAATCCTTCAAATTTCATAACTCAATTTGCTGTTAAAGTAAGGTTTGTTGGCTAGGAAACCAACATTTAAGTTTAGTTTCAGAATATTTCTTTACATTTTCAAACAATACGTCATTTTGATAAAATATAGTACATTGTTTCTACTACATAGGCTATACTGGTAATCAGATTGATGCCTGCTCGCATTTGCTATTAAAAACATTTTTAATGAAAATTCACTTCCATAACGCACTTGCTGCATCCAGACTTTTTTAATAAATTATCAGATTTTATACAAATTACCTAAGTCAGCAAAAACAAAACTTTGAAATAGAACTTTTATAAAGATGTTTACTAAATTTTTGATTATTTTCAATACTATTTTATAATATTATCACTTGATTATATAATAAGATAGAAATTACAAATTAAAAATATAATTTCTAATATAGTAAAGTGTTTGAAATTAATGAGGATACTAGATGAAACTTCAACTTGTATACGTTTTGTATAACTTGGTTCTTTTTTAAATTGAATTTTACCCTTGGGGGTGCGGTTGTTATAACAGTCGAAACGCGAATGGTTAAAAAAAATTGTGTCCGGAAGAAAAGCCTATTTTTATTCAAGCCAATATGTGTGTAAATACCACGTGTATTTATTTTATAATGAATAACAAAAAAACAGAACAAATAGGGCACTGACAATAAGCAAAGTTACCTACCTTTATTCTCCAATAATGCAGGAACATAAGCTTCGTTTTTCTGTATTCACACACAACACCTCTAGGGACCTCGTGTCTCCCAAAGGACTCACAAACAAAATGGATATTTAGAGACCTCGTGTCTCTTCAAGGGGTTGAAAGCAATTCGCTTTCTCGAGACCTCTTGCCTCTTCAAGGACTCAAAAACAAGTGGCAGAGGGATGCAAGCTTCTCTCCCTTCTCTCATTCTTCTTCCCCCTCTCTGGTCTTCTGGCGGAAACCATTAGTAACACTTACTCTATGTCAGTGTAGCGCGCGACATTTGAATTTAAAAGTGACAGAACAACGAGCATGAACATTCCGCCCACCAAAATAAGGATTTATTTTCACAATTATATTGTTTCTCAAATAAACAAACAAAACAAAAATTTACAATAAGCACAAAAAACAAAAAACTGAAGCTATTGGATTTATAATTAACTGTACAAAAAAATTTCAAGGCAGACGTATTACTGCGATGGCAACAGACATAACTTCGTCAGAGGCCTATCAAAAGTGCCACTACTAGTGCGAACTTGAGCTACCCGAGCTATACCATCACGGCCTGGGTATAGTTGCATAATGCGTCCGAGCTTCCAAACAAGAGGTGACGAAGTCTCATCTTTAATCACAACTAAAGCTCCGATCGGGGGGGACGTTTGCACAGTATCCCACTTACCACGCTGCTGCAGTGTATGCAGGTATTCGTTCTTCCAGCGGCGCCAAAAGTCCTGGTGGATCCTTTGCACCAGCTGCCAGCGTGACAAGCGATTCATACTTAACAAAGTCAAATCAGCATCAGGAGGAGCACCTAACGGTTCCATTGTAAGAAAATGTCCTGGGGATAGGGCTAACAGATCATTTGGATCAGTACTCGCACTACACAATGGTCGAGAATTCAAAACTGATTCCACTTGAGCAAGCAACGTGGACATTTCCTCAAAGGTCAGAATCTGCAAACCGATCACCCTTCGCAAATGAGTCTTGACTGAGCGCACTCCTGCCTCCCACAGACCTCCAAAATGCGGAGCTGATGGGGGGTTGAAATGCCACTTAATGGTACAAGCATCTGCTGCCCCCTTTGCATAGTTTAAGAGCTGCTTATTTGAGCCGACGAAGTTGGTACCTCTATCGCTATACAAATTGTCACATCTTCCTCTGCGAGCCACAAACCTCCGAAGAGCTGCCAAGAAGGCTTCAGCTGAAAGATCAGACACTACTTCCAAATGGAGGGCCTTCGTTGCCATGCACACAAACAAACAAATATATGCTTTCACCTTTCGGACACCTCGATATCTGCCCTGTGTCACAAAAACTGGACCTGCAAAATCAACTCCGCTGTGTGAAAACGGCTTCAACTGAGAAACCCTGGCAACTGGCAAATCAGACATCATCGGTGCCATGGGAGTAGGATTCACTCGAAAGCAACGATAGCACCTTGACAAAACATGATGAATAGCTCTCCGAGGGGACAAAATCCAAAACTGTTGCGAAAGCAAATGAAGCAATGTGCGAGGACCAGGATGAAGATTGACATGGTGTGTGTGTGCAATGATTAACTCGGTGAGACGATGTGAGCGGGGCAACAATATAGGGTGTTTCACTTCAACTGGAACATCAGCTTGACGAAGGCGACCGCCCACCCTGAGGATACCCTCTGTATCCAGAAAGGGGGCTAACTTATTTATTGCCCTCGCACACCTCTCACCTTTAACCAAGGATGCTATTTCCCTTTGAAATACTTCACCTTGAGCACATTTGATAAGCATATGAAGCGCCTCCTGTAATTCGGTGGCTGTCAGAGATGCAGTAGTTCGGTCAGATGGAGACACCCTACAATTTCGCACAAACCGCTGACAATATACAACAACACCCTGAATTTTCCGTAGATGCGAAAAGCGATTCAAAAGTTTACTGAGCCACTCCTCATTTGCCAAAGTAACTAGTACGGGGAGAGTTCGTTGCTCCGCCAGGCACTCTTCTGGCGGCTCAAAACGCAACGACTTGGGCCAATTTTCTCTTGCCAATTTTAGCCAGGCGGGTCCCGCCCACCATAGTGGATGCTCACAAAACCCAGAAGGTAACATGCCTCTCGATGCACAATCAGCTGGGTTTTCTTGTCCACTTACGTGATGCCATGACTCTGGAGGAATCTTCTCTTGTATGCTTGCTACTCGATTCCCAATAAAGGTCTTCCACCTATTGGAAGATGATTTTATCCAGGCAAGTGCCACCATAGAGTCTGACCAAGCATACATAGAGTTAAACTCAAAACGACCTTCATACACCCGACACAAATTCCAGAAGCTTTGCCAACAATAAACACCCACACAATTCGAGACGTGGAATCGATATTCTTTTTAAAGGTGATACCTTGGACTTGGCACACAGAAAATTGATCCAAACTTGACCCTCCCCTGATACTTGTCCTAAGTAAACAACTGCAGCATACCCTCGCTCCGATGCATCACAGAACCCATGGAGTTCTGTACTGATGATATTATCGTGTTTTACGCCTCTGGGAATTGATAAACCTGCTAGCGCACTGAGTTGTGATTTATACTGAGACCACTGACCAACAATATCCTTTGAGGGCTTATCATCCCATCCCACTTTTTGCTCCCACAAGCACTGCATAAGATATTTTGCCAACAGGGTAACAGGAGACAAAAAACCCAGGGGGTCATAAATTCTTGCCAATTCCGAAAGAAGATTTCGTTTTGTGCACGGACGATCAATAGGTTCAACATTAAAAGAGAATGTATCACCTATGGGACACCACTGCAATCCTAAAATTTTCAACACTGATGGATCATTTAAATCTAACGATCGAGGTTGCTGACTATCAGCTGATACTGTGGACAACAGTTTCGAATTATTGCTGGCCCACTTCTTCAATTCAAAACCCCCCTTAGCAAACAACCCAATCAATTGCCGTTGCAACTCAAAAGCCTCTGACAATGAGTCGACTCCACTGACTACATCATCCACATAGAGATCGGACCGAACTAGCTTTGCTGCCAATGGAAAAGATGATTCCTCATCATCACAAAGCTGCATCATTGTTCGGATTGCCATGTGTGGGCTTGAGGAGACCCCATATGTGACAGTATTAAGGCGATATTTCTGTACAGGTTCCCCCTTTGAGAACCTCCAGAGAATTCTTTGATAATCCCTATGATTATCTACAACCAAAATTTGTCGATACATTTGCCGAATGTCAGCAGTAAATGCAATTTTGTTTGAGCGAAATTTCAACAACACAGTGGCAATATCTGTCTGCAACTTCGCTCCCACTAACAACGTATCGTTCAGAGATACACCATTCGTACTTTTGGAACTAGCATCAAATACCACCCGCAGTTTGGTCGAAAGGCTGTGAGGACGCAACACACAATGATGGGGAATATAGTATGCATCAGATGGTTCCACCGCTACATCTGATACCAGAGACATATGGCCAGACTCATAATAATCCCTGATAAACTCCGAATAGGACTTGTGCAACGCTGGATCCCTACTAAGACGTGCTTCCAGGGAGTAAAACCGCCTCAATGCAACACTGAAAGATTCTCCCAAACACGGAGTACCCTCACGAAAGGGCATATTTAAAATATATCTCCCAGCACTATTTCGGTGCTGAGTCTTCTTGAAGATTTCCTCACATTTTTTATCTTCCGGAGACATAACTAAACCTTGTGGTACCTGTTCCAAGCTCCAAAACTGTTTCAAGGTATGATCCAAGTCGACCAACGTGCATAAACTATTCACAACAGAATGAGACTTTGACTGTTCTACACTGCCCATAAGCACCCAACCAAAAACAGTATTGATGGCCACTGGTGCACCTCGAGGCCCTCTCTTTATTCCAGGTCTAACCACATGAGCATAAACGTCAGTACCCAACAAAATTTCAATGTCCCCTGGTATACCAAACTCTGAATCTGCCAACTCTAAGTTCTGAATATGTTGCCAGTGGCACTGCTCAATTTTAGCAGAAGGGATCTTGGAACAAATGTTCGGAATCACAATCATGTCCAACTCTAACTTTGTTGGCTCATAAATGGACTCTACTCGACATTTGAGAGTGCCTTGGCTAGCAAGCGAGCTCATTTGGTTCAAGCCTTGAACCATCACTGAACGAGATGAGGTGTTGAGCCCCAATTTTTCAACACACTGCTGCGAAATGAAATTAGCCTCACTCGCACAATCCAGGAGAGCTCGACATCTCCTAACCTTTCCATTTTTATCTCGTACTAATAGCATTATAGTTGCCAGTAACACGGACTGTTCCCTTTTTACCACACTTGCCAACACACGCAATTGCTCTGCACCTTGTGGCTCTTCCACAGGTGGCTTGTTTGAGTCACTCTCATCTCCCGATGCCGGTGCTTTTGGGAAGTGCAATAATGTATGATGGTGTTTATTACATACACGACAACTTGATGACTTGCACTCCCTGCTGGCATGCGAGTTTGATAAACAGTTAAAACAAAGATTATTCTTTTTTGCGAACGTATACCGTTTATGAGAGGATAAAGATAGAAATCCATCACACTTGAGCATGGGGTGCTCCTCCTTACAATAAGCACATACAAGCTTTGTGCTGGTAACAAAGGACGAAGCGGGCCTAGCAGTGGTTGCTGAAACATGCTGCCTTCTATTAGTCACATAATTGGAAGTTAAGGCAGTTGTCTCCATTGCTTTACACTGCTTTTCCAAGAATCTACATAAACTACTAAAACTGGGAATGTCCGATTCGCAAAACTCAAGCTCAAATTTTTGCTTAAGACTCATATCCACCTTTTGCAGCAACATGTTGAATTTAGTGAAATCCCACATGTCATGTTCAAACTGCTTCAACGCTTCCAAATTTTCACTGAATACAGACAACAACGTTCGTAGGGAAGAAGCAGATTCACTATTTGCTTTGGGGGCCTGTACAATACCCTGCCAATAATTGGTCAACAAAACCCGGGTATTGTGATACCTTGAGACCAGAGACTTGAATGCAATCCCATAATTGCTTCCCGTTAGCGGTAAATTCTTGATTAGGCCAGCTGCATCCTTCACTAACGAAGCACTCAAATATTGGAACTTTTCAATATCTGACAATGATTCGTTCTCATGAATCATTGTTTTAAACAGATCATAAAAGGTTGGCCAGTTTTTCCAATTTCCATCGAATTTTGGCATTTCGATTTTCGGTAACCTCAAATGTCTGTTTAAATTTGAAGTTGATATAATCGCGTTTGCGTTCGTTACTTCCTTTTCACTGAGAGATCGAGCGTTCGATGATTTGACAGAACACCGCGACTTACTCGATGCTCGACTCGATTTCGAACTACCGTGAAAAACGGATCGAGCTTGATTCTCAGCGGCTTTATTTGCATAACCTCTCAGTTCTCGATAGATAGTTTTTATAGAGTATTGCAGTTCATCGAATTTGTTCTGCATTTCATGCTCGCTCTCCAACTCTGATCGATCAACTACCGACACGATGTCCAAATGCAATGAATCAAATAGATTGACCAACTCATTCAACGCCTCAAAACGAACCTCAAATCTATTCAACCTATCTAAATCCACTACTGCGTCTATTTTGACCTGTTGAGCCACGTGCAATATGGCTTCTACTCGTCTATAAACGCTTTCGCGCTTATTTTTTAGCTGAATCAACTCCATTGTTCAACGCAAAAAAATTCCTAAACGCGATTTAAACAATATGCAAACGTGATTTCAACAATATGCAATTCGAGTATGTACCTAGTTATATACAAGCAATAACGTCACCTTGAAATTAAATGACTCAACACGGCAATAAACCATTACAAATTTACTAGACTAAAGGAAACAAGTAAAATTACTTCAAAAAATGGACTGTATCAACTAATAACAAAACAAAACAACTATAAAAATCCGGTCGATGGGCCAAATGTAAATACCACGTGTATTTATTTTATAATGAATAACAAAAAAACAGAACAAATAGGGCACTGACAATAAGCAAAGTTACCTACCTTTATTCTCCAATAATGCAGGAACATAAGCTTCGTTTTTCTGTATTCACACACAACACCTCTAGGGACCTCGTGTCTCCCAAAGGACTCACAAACAAAATGGATATTTAGAGACCTCGTGTCTCTTCAAGGGGTTGAAAGCAATTCGCTTTCTCGAGACTTCTTGCCTCTTCAAGGACTCAAAAACAAGTGGCAGAGGGATGCAAGCTTCTCTCCCTTCTCTCATTCTTCTTCCCCCTCTCTGGTCTTCTGGCGGAAACCATTAGTAACACTTACTCTATGTCAGTGTAGCGCGCGACATTTGAATTTAAAAGTGACAGAACAACGAGCATGAACAATGTGGTCACTGGTTATGTCACACCTAGACGTTTTGACATTTAGAATTAATATATTTATATATAGGTTTCCATGTATATATATATATATATATATATATATATATATATATATATATATATATATATATATATATATATATATATATATATATATATATATATATATATATATATATATATATATATATATATATATATTATTTGATCTACCTATTTCCCTGATTATAAAAGTAAAAATAACAATCACTGACACTAAAAATCAGTTTCACTGTACCTACCATCCTAGAAATTTTGCGAAACCGTTTCTTCTCTGTACGGAGAGTAAGAATATTTAACACGTACCATAACTTCACATGGAACACGGAACCGACGGCTATTAAATATTTGTAACAAAGATAAAATTATATATAGTACTTACTCTGTACCATTAATAAAAATAAGTCTTTTCACTGATATTTAAAAATGTTATAAATAGAGTAAATATATGAAATGTTATAAAAACATTTTCCGTCAATATTTCATATTTACATAATATATGCATTATAAATAAATTGGTGGATTTTCAAATAAAAATGTAATTCATATAGGATAGATTTTTTTAAACTAGTTTTCAATAAATTCAACCAAAAAGTTGTTTCATGTTTAATTTTTTTATTTCATGAAAATTTCTTTGCTGACGTTTGTTTTTATTTTTGGATAAAATGTGAATGAAATAGAAATTCAAAAGGTAGACAATTTTACTTTAAAAATGCATACATACATCATTGAGTTAATGCCAAAAGTTTATGATAATTAAACAAATTAAAATCTATTCCTGACAATTAATGTTATAAAAACATAATTTACAGTTAGTTTATGGACCTTTTCACTATTCCTTTTTATCTGTAACTTCGTATGATATCTTAATTAATAATTAAAAACATTGTAAAATATAAAGAATTATTTCCAAATGACTCTTCGTTAATGTATTTCGGAACGACTAATTGAACGCAACTTACAGACCGATCAAAGATTTTATTATTTCACTTTTAAAATATGTACTAATAAAATTTGCTTCTTATCGATAGAGTATTAAATAATAGCTATACGGTTATAATGTTAGCTTGCAAGTATCAAGGCAGGATCCCTTAAAGCTAGCTGATGTCTACTCCATGCAGTACTGGGTGGCGACTGACGAACAATGTTTTGTAGTTTTGTTCCCGAATCCGGGTACAGAAGGATTGATTCATATATGTTGGATTCGAATCCTTTTCAATGTACTCATTCTCACACACACAAATTCTCGTTCTATTTCTTTCTCTTATCTGACTACTTGCGCAAGTCATTTTCCCTGCAGCTCTTTACCACATGCCAGCAAAGCGGTGAGAGCGAGAGGATCCGAGAGGTGACTGCCGAGTACCGGTGGACACGAGTTTCGATATTTTATTCCAAATCCGGGCACTGCGAACGAATCATTTGAATCATTCAGTTTGAGCATCTAGGATTCATATGCGGATTCGATCCTTTTTGTGGGTACTCGAATGCAATGGGTACTTTTTGAGGATGAAATCCTTTCGGATCCTCGGATTCGATCGTCCCATCCAGCGTTCCCAACCGTACAACAATTATCGTATTTTTACGATAATTTGTGCCTTGTTACGATGTACGATAACATAACTGAAATTTACGATAATATTCGAATGTCTTTCAGGGGTAGTATTATATAGATAAAAACGGACTATCAGCAGCATAGTTTGTATTTTACTCGTAATGCTTTGATAACACTTCGATTTATATATGCCAGTTTTGTCAAAGTTCAGTTACCATCTTTTCTGTGCTTTTCTCTCGGCGAATTGTCTATATATGTCATAATGTCATATGTCATGTCATATGTCAATGTCACCTTCTTGGCGAAGAGATGTGATGCTGTGAGTGATGTCATTTTAACTCAAGATACTTCTAATTCTGACCTCAAAGCTATAATGTTTTTAAATTTTTAGTTTATATTAATATATAACATATAGTTGGTGATCGTCTGTGTAAAATTTTAAATGTCCGATGACAGCAGCAGCAGCGAAGAAAAAAATCCAAAGAAAAAGGCTAAATATATTGTTGCGTTTTCTCCGGGTTCTGGATAAGTGAGACTTTAAATTTTAACAAAACAACTTTATTTACACTCTAAATATGGATACAATAAAATTTCTAGAATGTCTCTCTCACAAAACACTTAATTTACTGCCTACAATTACTAATCTGCACACAAGTCTCTACACTGGTACTACAGTAGCTACTCTCTTAACACTTTACACTGCTTCTTCAAGTCACTACTTACTGAACTGAACTAACTTGGGCTGGCTTGCTTCCGCTTTTATATACTCGCCGTACCTTCCCCTCCTTTCTAGAGCGTTCCATTCCAGAACGTTCCAGGACCTTCTTTTACTAGAAGGTTCTGTGAATACAGATCGGTCCCGTGTGTATACAAGGGGATGCATATACAGTATGATCCAAATGTGGTCACCACTCCTATGTTACACAAGAGGTGTTTCTCGAACTATAAGATCTCTCTGCGTATACAGGGTGTAAGGGTTCTCTGCGTATACAGGGTGTTCGGAATATGCAGACCTCAGTTATCCGTTCCGACGGGGTACAAGTTGGTAACTTCGTTATTTCTGGTCCTACAGGGTTGAGACTTAGCCTGAGGGGGGTCACCCCAGGCACCCGGGGGGGGGGGGGGGGGCGGAGTTGCCAGACTGTGCAAAAATTCCCAGATGTTGGGGAAATTCTGGAGATGTGGCAACACCGCACCTACGTCTATTGAAGTGCTTTGTAACACTGCCCCCCTCCTTAAGACTGTTCGTCCCGAACAGTATTTACCGGCCGCCAACTTGGGGGTTCATTGCCCCGATAGCGACTCAACCTCTCTATGTGAACAACTTTGGGTTTAGTTCTTGGAGACAGCTGGATTCTGTAGACTAGGTCGTTAATTTTCTTAGTCACCAAGTATGGCCCTTCCCATGGTTTCTGAAGTTTGGGACTGAGGCCCTTTCTCCTTGTTGGTTGGTACAGCCACACTGCATCACCTTCCTTGAATGTATGGGGTGTTGCTCTGCGATCCAAGCGCATCTTCATCCGGTCACTGCTTAAGAGGAGCCTATCTCTGACACATCTGTGTATAGTGCGCAGTTTTCCTTCTAGGTCGGCGACATACTCAGGTAACGTAGCTAGGTCCGCTATGTCCTCGTTCGGTGGTGGTCTCGTCATGTCGATTGGTAGCCGCATCTCTCTGCCGGTCAACATCATGGATGGAGTGTAGCCGGTAGATTCCTGCTGAGAGCTTCTGTAAGCTAGGAGGAACAGAGGTATCAGCTTGTCCCAGGTTCTCTGATTCTCGTCAACAAACATAGCAAGATACTGATTGATGGTCCTGTTATGCCGTTCTACCATGCCGTCTGATTGAGGGTGGAGTGGCGTTGTTCTCGTTTTCTTTATGCCTAGCAAGTCCATTAGGCTCTTCCAGACCTCTGATTCGAAATTCCGGCCCTGGTCGGTGTGAATCTCCAAGGGTACGCCATGCCGTGATATGACATTTTCCATCAGGGCTTCTGCCACAGTCGTTGCCTCTTGGTTGGGGATCGGCGCAACTTCAGGCCATTTCGAGAAGTAGTCCATCGCCACCATTATGTATCTGTTCCCAGACTCTGTGATGGGAAAAGGTCCTGCGATGTCTATGGCAACTCTCTCCCACGGTGTACCTGAGATGTACTGCATCATTTTTCCTCTGGATCGGGTCTTTGGTCCTTTCTTTGAAGCACATTGGTCACACCTTTTGCACCATTCTTCCACGCTTCTTCGGCAGTTTATCCAATAGAAGCGGTCTCTCACTCTGGCAAGAGTCCTGTTGACCCCAAAGTGGCCTCCACTTCTACTATTGTGTAACTCTTGAAGAACACTGTCTATGCACTCACTTGGCACAACGGTCTGGTATATACAGTCTCTACCATCGGCAGTTTCCCATTTTCGAGTGATCATGTCATTCTTTAGACACAATGAGTCCCATTGTAGCCAGTAGCCTTTAACCTCCGCCCCAAACCGGGACACATCGTGCCACTCAGGTCTTTTCCCCTTTTGTAGCCATTCTCTAATATTTTTCAAGTCTGGATCTGTCTTCTGTGCGTCTCTGATGTATTCAAGATTTACGTCTAGATCGGTGTTATTCTCCTGTCCAGCCACCAGTTGTTTGATCTGATGAGTTACTTTGTCGATCTCTTTGTTCTCTTGTCGCTCGCAAAATTTACATTCATGCACTGAACATGGTCTTCTTGACAGGCTGTCTGCATTGGCGTGACTTCTTCCTTTTCGATGTTCAATCCGGAAGTCGTAGCTCTGCAGTTTCTCTATCCATCGGGCTATCTGTCCTTCGGGATTTCTAAAGTTCAGAAGCCATTGCAGAGCAGAGTGATCCGACCTCACGCGGAATGTTCTTCCATACAGGAAGCTGTGGAAATGTTCGATGGATCTTACAACTGCCAGCAGTTCTTTCCGGGTTACACAGTAATTCCTTTCTGCTTTTCCGAACGTCTTGCTGAAGTAGCCTATCACAACTTCTTCTCCGGCTTGGAGCTGCGAGAGTACTGCCCCAATGCCATACTGGGAAGCATCGGTGTCCAGTATGAACAGTCCTTCGTCCCGAGGATAAGCCAGTATAGGAGCAGTGAGAAGACGATGTTTGAGTTCTCTAAAAGACTCTTGGCAATCTGGTGACCAGATGAACTCGACCTTATTTTCAGTCAGGCTATGCAGAGGTTTCGCAATGCTGCTGAAGTACTTCACAAAGCGTCGGTAGTAGCTGCAAAGTCCCAGAAAACTTCTGACCTCATGTTTGTTCCTCGGCACAGGCCAGTCTCTTACTGCCTTTATTTTCTCTGGATCAGTTTCTATCCCTTTCTCAGAAACGACATGTCCGAGGAAACTCACTTTCTTCTGGAAGAGGGCGCATTTCTTGGGATTAAGTTGCAGATTGGCACCTCTCAGCCTGGAGAAAACTTGCTTCAGATTCGACAGGTGTTCATCGAAAGTCCTTCCAATCACCATGACATCATCGAGATACACCAGGCATGTTTCCCATGTCAGTCCTCTCAGCACTAACTCCATTAGTCGCTCGAAGGTGGCAGGAGCATTACATAAGCCGAATGGCATGACCTTGAATTGGTACAACCCATTCCCGGTTGAAAAAGCAGTCTTCTCCTTATCGTCTTTATGGAGTTCTACTTGCCAGTAGCCACTTTTCAGGTCTAATGTAGAGAACCACTTTGATCCGGCCAAAGTGTTCAAAGTGTCGTCGATCCGGGGCAGGGGATAACTGTCTTTCTTGGTGACATCATTCAGCTTCCTATAGTCCACGCAAAATCTCATAGTGCCGTCTTTCTTGGTGACCAAAACTACTGGGGACGACCAAGGACTATTAGACTCCTCGATCACACCATCTTCCAGCATTTCGTTAACCATCGCCTTGATTTCTGATTGCTTGGCAAAAGGCAGTCTTCTCGGCGGCTGTCTAATTGGTCTTGCGTCGCCAGTATTAATTCTGTGTTGCACTAGACTCGTACGACCTGTGATTTTATCTTGAGCGAAGATATCAGCCTCCTCCAATACGAACTTCAGGGCCATCTCCATCTCCATATTGTTCAATTGGCCCCATGAATTCTTGAACCGCTCTACTATTTATACTGGCAGTCTTCTGTCTAATGCAGTGGGTGTCACGTTTTTGGACAACATCACTCGGTCAATGGGTTCGCAAGTGGCGATAACCTCACCTTTCTTCAATGTGACCCTGTTAGTTTGTACGTTAGCCACTCTTATGGGTATTGTCTTCTTCGGGTCTACTAAGCATCGTGCGACGAGGGCACCATCACGTCTATCTTTTAGGGGCTCCGCTATGAGAGCAGACATACAATCAAGTTTCTTCTCTAGTCTGGCTCTGACAATCTTCTCACTGTTACCAGGAATCCGTGTATCCTCGTCGACAACAAGTCTCACCCTGGGATTAGCTTCGCCTGCTGTTGGAGATAAATACAACTCTTCGTTACCGATTTTCAAGATCTTATTCTGGAAGTCTACTGATAGGACATCGAAATCTTCCATTAAATCCAGGCCCAGAATAAATTCGTCGACGATTTCTGCGACGACAGCCCTTACCTGTAGCTCAGTACTGCCCAGCCTAATGTAAACAGTGGCCTCTCCATGCACGGGTATTCTATCTCCTTTTGCCGTCTCCAACACAGGTTGTTTGTTGGTAGTGAGTGCTGACTTGTTTGGCAACATGTCTGGACATACAACGGATCTAGTGGCACCAGTATCGATGGTGAAACTGCATTGTCTTCCGTCTATGCTGCCAGGTATAACGAGGCTCTCGTGGTAGCGTCGGATAGTGGAGACCTTTACTTTGGGGCCTTGGGACTCGCACGCCAGCTGCCGCCCCCTTACACTGGCGTCAGGTCGTTTCCCTGACGGCGCTCCCTGTTGGTGTATTCCTGTCCCCTGCGAGCCACCTGTTGGGTTTGTGAGCACTGCCTACTTATGTGCCCTTTCCTACCACACTTGTAGCATTCTATGTGGGACCAATCTGCTTTCGTCTGACGTGCTCCAACCGTTGCAGTGAGCTTGCTTATGGCTTCCTTCATCAACTTGATTTCTCGCCTTAGGTCCTCTGTCGTGTCTGCATGGTCCTCTATCTCCTTCACTTCGCACAGCCTGTTGCGGCGAGGTTGAGATGCATTCTTCGCTGCTTCAAATTCCAAGCCATAAATTACACAGTCTGTAAGTGTTTTGAACCTTCCGAGCCTTAAAGCTTGTTGCATTTCATTGTCAAGTACCCCATCGATGAAGATCTGGTTGACAAATTCTTCTGGGGCTTGGGGATATGCCAGTCGCACAAGTTTCTCCACTTCGGCACTGAATTCTTGCAAAGTCTCATTTGGCTTCTGGACCCTTGTCTTTAGTTGTGTCTGGTAGACCTGGCTCATGTACTTGTTACCATATCTCAAGTCTAGGGCCTGTATCACTGTTAAGTAGTTTTGCTGTTTCGACTCCGGGATGTTCTGGAGGATTTCTAGGGCTTTACCTCGAAGCGAGAGAATCAGAGCAGTTGCTGCCTGTTGTTCGCTCCATCCATTGCTGAGAGCTGCCGCCTCAAACTGCCTCCTGTACATGGGCCACGATGTTTCTCCGTCAAAGGTCGGCGGCTTCAAGGTTCCATGAGGCTGCTGCACGGCTGGTACATCCGCCTCCGGGCGATTTTGAACTGGGGCCATTCCAGTAACTCCTCTTGGTTCAGTTCTATCAGTCTGGACAATCAACTGTTCGGTCAGTTCTTTATGTGTGCATTCTGTTCCTTTCATGATCAACTTCATTTGTTCTTTCAACCCTTCCACTTCTTCCCATCGTTTATTCAAATCCTCTGTTACATTTTCTACTTTCTTGTCCACATTTTCTACTTTCTTGTCCACATTTTCTACTTTCTTGTCCACGTTTTCTATTTGTTCGTTGATCTGTTCAATTTCTTCTTTTACATCGACTCTTATATTGTGGAACATACTTCGGAGCTCTTCTTTATCTTCTTGTCGCCTCTGTTCCTCCTCTTGCCGTCTTCTCTCGTCTTCTTCGCGCCGTCTTCTTTCATCTTCTTGTCGCCGTTGTTCGTCTTCTTCGCGCCGTCTTCTTTCATCTTCTTGTCGCCGTTGTTCGTCTTCTTCGTGTTGCCTCTTGAGGTCATCTTTATCTTCTTGCCGCTGTTGTTCTTCCTCTTGTCGTCTTCTCTCGTCTTCTTCGCGCCGTCTTCTTTCTTCTTCTTGTCGCCGTTTTTCGTCTTCTTCGCGTTGCCTCTTGAGGTCTTCTTTATCTTCTTGTCGTCTTCTCTCGTCTTCTTCGCGTTGTCTTTTCAGTAAGTCCATCAACTCTTTGATTTCAGCCATCTTGTCGTAGTCAGTCGATCTGGTGTTTACCATTTACAACTAGATTAATTGTTCACTTCTTCACTCACTTATCCCACTTCTGACACCAAATTGTTGCGTTTTCTCCGGGTTCTGGATAAGTGAGACTTTAAATTTTAACAAGACAACTTTATTTACACTCTAAATATGGATACAATAAAATTTCTAGAATGTCTCTCTCACAAAACACTTAATTTACTGCCTACAATTACTAATCTGCACACAAGTCTCTACACTGGTACTACAGTAGCTACTCTCTTAACACTTTACACTGCTTCTTCAAGTCACTACTTACTGAACTGAACTAACTTGGGCTGGCTTGCTTCCGCTTTTATATACTCGCCGTACCTTCCCCTCCTTTCTAGAGCGTTCCATTCCAGAACGTTCCAGGACCTTCTTTTACTAGAAGGTTCTGTGAATACAGATCGGTTCCGTGTGTATACAGGGGGATGCATATACAGTATGATCCAAATGTGGTCACCACTCCTATGTTACACAAGAGGTGTTTCTCGAACTATAAGATCTCTCTGCGTATACAGGGTGTAAGGGTTCTCTGCGTATACAGGGTGTTCGGAATATGCAGACCTCACTTATCCGTTCCGACGGGGTACAAGTTGGTAACTTCGTTATTTCTGGTCCTACAGGGTTGAGACTTCGCCTGAGGGGGGTCACCCCAGGCACCCCCAGGGGGTGGGGAGGCGGTGTTGCCAGACGGTGCAAAAATTCCCAGATGTTGGGGAAATTCTGGAGATGTGGCAACACCGCACCTACGTCTATTGAAGTGCTTTGTAACAATATATATATATATATATATATATATATATATATATATATATATATATATATATATATATATATATATATATATATATATATATACATTTACACACCTGACTCTTATTTTTCAACCTGAAGAGTTGAAATTTCAAAGTTCAAATTCTAAAATGCTTCAAAATATTTGGAATTTACTAAAGCTAGTACAAGTTAGACAGGGTGTCCGAAATAGACCGGTCAATCGTGACAACTTTAAAACCTAATAACTAACTTTATTATATATTTTATAACGTTGGTTCATGTACTTTTTATTGTTCTTTTGATTGGTATTAGCATTCCCTATACCTAAGTCCCACCGATTTGAAGATATTTAAACATTATTTGCGGTAAGAAATAATTATTAGTCGGTGTATCAGGTTGCCCTAGGAGATGAAAATTTTAAACGTGATCTTCCAACAAGTAAAATATGCGACGACTTTTGAATATAACTTTTATTTACGAGGAGTATAATCGAATTATTAACTGTCGTGTGGTTGCAAAGGGATTTCCACTGTCACGGGGTGACTAATCTTAAAGGGATTATTTAGCTCAATTAATAAATGCAGCAACAGTAAATGCAACCGCGTAATAAACTGCAATTATCATTTACAAGAGAGGAAGGATTCGCGTACGTTGGCAGTGGAACAAGATGCGGCTGTCGAGCGACGTACGTGGTAAAGAGGGGGCAAGGATAGTCACCACGATCGAGAATATCAACCGCAGAGAACGGAGACGGCCAGTAGTACGAGGGTCGCCGGGCAGAAGTGAGTACGTCGACAGTGAGGGAGCCGTGGTAGAATACGCCGAGTGAAAAGATCAGCTTAACGGAAGAAGCAGAGAGCAAGGCCAGTGCAGGGCACCGCCGGAGAGTTTGCCGTGTGAACGTCGCCGCCGAGGAAAGCCCCAGGTACGTGACAGTCGAATATTATTTAGCAGGCCCGTGGTAACAGGGGAAACGGCCGTGCGGAGGAATAGTGTATCGGGACGGTTGGAGTGATTGCACTCTCCGTTCCAGTCAAAAACGACCCTCCGGGAAGCCGCCCCCTGTATCCTGGCTAATGCTTGTTTGGGCCATACGAATTAGTGCGCAGCTAACTTAGCTCGATGTGGTGTTCGACGCACCCCGTAAGTTGCATGCCCGCCTGGGAACACCCGCTATTAACCACTATCCTGCTACCACCCGGCACCGCTTAAACGTCGTTGCCGCTTTACCGCCCCCGTATAATCCGCGTGTAACCATGATTTAAAGCCAAATAACCACCTCTGCCTCTGGCCGCCCATTATCGCTAGGTTTCTTGGTAACAGGACCCCGTTACCACCGTGTGTACATAATTAGACAATAGAATTTTATTTTAATTTACTCGGCATTTCATTTAGCCTCCCCAGAATATCCACCCAAATATAATTCAACTCCAGCTCTTTAATAAAGACCAGGAGTCCCGAGGGACTTTGTCTTGGCTTAGGAGGACCCTGTCTCCACTAGGAACTACCCTGGGCTAGTGTATCCGTTGACAACGACTTGGGAGAAGGGGGCATCCAGCAGGAGCGTGTTTACTCCTTGACAAACTCTATAAACACTGGCGTCCGAGCATGATCCCGTAGGAAAGCCGTGTCCCGGAAGTCATCCCGAAATTCCCCAGGTTAGGGAAAACTAGTAGTAACTCCCGGCCACCACAAGTGGCCGTCACAAATGGCAGCCCCGAGCATGGGACCTGAGTCATTTTAAATTAAAGAAAGGTGGAGAAGTTGTAAATATTTCAGAACTTGAAAATTTTTAATGTATATAATTTGGTATTAAATACGAGAAGAAAATTTCAGGTATTTTAGATAAGATATGATATACCGATCAACCCGTTGTATTTAGTCTAAATTAGAGAAAAGTGAATTTATTGAGGAACCGTAAATATTTTAGCCTTTGCAAATTTTAATGCATATAATTTAATATGAAATGCGATAAGTAATTTTTAGAAACAAGAGATAAGATATAATACCTTTAATAATCCGTTTTATTTTATTTAAAACAGAGGCAGAGTTTACACATTCTTTTAATATCATTATCTACGACAGCCATCGCCGTATCATCATTACTTTGTAGAACCTCGATAATTAAATTGCTTTATTTATGCTTTGGTAGAATTCCTTGTGACAGCTTTTGGACTTTATAAGTTGGTTTTTTTAGAACTAATAGCTAACACTGCTTTAGATAACGCTTGGTGAATTTTTACCGCTATGTAACACGCTTTTTTTTTCCTATCAACAAATTTAATTCCTGGCTTAGATCTTTGCTTTGTTTGCTTTAGTTTAGAACAGTAGATCTTTTTTTTTAACCGTATTTACCGACTTTTTCCGTTATGTTTGTATTTTTTTAATTTACTAGTACTGTTAAACTATTGCTGATTGAGAAAAGCTACCGTGACCGACCCGAATAACGACGACCTGATACTCTTTTGACGCTCCTGACAGAGTCACAACATTATTTTTCCCGCTTTACAGTTTAGTTATATGAGCGAGAGAATGTCAGACCCGAAAGCTGATAGTGCCGTCGAGTCTGACCATCCAGAGAAACCCGACCCAGACATATATGATGGCCGGATAGGATGGGTATACAGGCTTAAGAAGCCTGAATTGGAAATGGTGTTGCAGACGTTTAATCTGCGACCGCAGGCTACCGTTGAGGAAATGAGAAAACAACTGATTAGCTTTTTACGAGAAGGAAGACCGCTACATACCGAGGCAGCCTCACTGCCTGACAATGCCGTGTCACCGCCACCGCCAATGAGAGACTTGTTAGAACACTTAACGCCGTCCGCACAAGTGCCGGTCCCACCACTGAATGTGGGTGAATGGAACTTGCATTTCCACGGCAAATCCGACCCTGTAGCATTTCTGGAACGATTAGAGGAAATGCGCTTATATTTTAACATCTCCTCAGACCGCCTCCTACTGGCACTACCCCAGATTCTAGAAGACCAAGCGTTGCTGTGGTACCGAAATCATAAGGCTGACTGAACGTCGTGGCAAGATTTTATCGACGACTTCAAGCGCTTCTATTACCCCGTGAATTACTTTGGGAACCATGAAGCTGAAATAAGTCACCGGTTGCACAGACTCGGCGAGTCCGTAGCTTCCTAAATCACAGAGCTACAGACGCTTATTCGCAGACGTGGAAACATTACTAGGCAGCAAGAATTAACCTGGTTACAGAGAAATCTGCGTCCTGAAATTCGTCAAATGCTCTGGAACTGCGACGTGCCGGACGTCAGGGTGTTCATAGAAAAGACTAAGGCAATTGAGTCAATGTTAGAAGAGCTGAAGGGGACAAAGGAGAGCACGCTAAGGCCTCCCTCAGGGCGACAGGAAAGTTGGCATGCCACTTCCTCCGTGAATAGTCGCCCCTCACCTTCAGCCGCGCCTATGACCGAGCTTTCAGAGGTCTCGGCTATTGACAGGCGAACTAGAATTGACAACCGACCCGTAATAAAGGCAAGAATCGGCCAGAAGTATTTCAATACCCTGTTAGATACAGGGGCAACCCGTTCCTTTTTAAGCAAGACCGCACTGGACGAAATCGATGCACAATATATGCAGGCCATTCCCTTACCAGAGGCAAATACCCGCATCGGAGATGGAAGACTGGTTTCCGTACAACAAATGTATACGACGCAATTGGAGTTAGGTGGTAAGAGGATACAGGATGATCTACTATATCTGCCACACCTCCCGGTAGACATCGTACTGGGAATGGACACCCTAGGCAAGTACGACTTTCGCATAGATTTGCAGACCACCCAGAGCTACCTAGAGGGCGAGTTACTGACTACAGCAGCTCCACCCCACACCAGCGGTCCCGATACATATTATGGAAACTAACACCATGGGAGAAGGGATACCGCAACAGCACTATCCGATGGATGAGTTCATGGCCAGAGAACCTGGTGCTCGAACCAATGGCCCGACCGACCGTAAAACACGTCCGATCCGCTGGTCAAGGAAAAAGCCAACGCCAAAAGTCGAAAGAGACCCGGAATATTTGCCAGTTAAGGAACGGAGTTTATGTTGGAGGTGTGGTCACTTTGGCCACACACGTTACCGCTGCAACCGACCGCTCAAATTGTTTTGTTCCCGTTGTGGCAAGTTAGGCATTATGTCCAGAGAATGCCCGTGCCCAGAGCCAAGGAGTGGCAGCCGGACTGCTCCACAGCTGGAAACCCGATGTAATCTGTTACAAACCAGCAGGAGCCACCAGCCAGCGATCCAGCCCACTTAGAGGCCACCTCTCGGGACCTGTGCTGCTGCCAAGACAGGCCATACCACTGGGTACCAGCCGACACGCCATGGACCTGACAGGGAGGACCACGCCAAGGCAACTACAGCTGCAACAGGCGGCCGCTCTACATACAGTGAGTACAGTGTCAAGCGCGAGTGTGTGAGACAAGCCCAGAGAGCGCCACCCCGATGGTGCAGAGACAGCCGGACAATAGGTGAGGACAGTATAATCTGAGCCAGTTGGCAAATTGTGTTTTGTTTCAGTTTAGTGTGTAAGGACCTGAAGTTTTGTTTGTTTATTAGAAATTAGGACCTTTTGTTTTTCGTAGATAGCTTAGGTATTGGATTAGTATGTAAGGACTTGAAGTTTTGTTTATATATTAGAATACAGGATGTATTTTTATCGGGGTCCGGTTGCCAGAAGGTGGGACATGGGAGATCCCACTGGCTCTGTTGTCCGCTCCTTGCCGTTTTGTACATGGGTAGCCAGGGGCAGTCGGGGTTCGCGAAATAAGAAAAAAAACTTCGTTTTTTTTCTTCCGCAAGTGAGGGGAATGTGTCACGGGGTGACTAATCTTAAAGGGATTATTTAGCTCAATTAATAAATGCAGCAACAGTAAATGCAACCGCGTAATAAACTGCAATTATCATTTACAAGAGAGGAAGGATTCGCGTACGTTGGCAGTGGAACAAGATGCGGCTGTCGAGCGACGTACGTGGTAAAGAGGGGGCAAGGATAGTCACCACGATCGAGAATATCAACCGCAGAGAACGGAGACGGCCAGTAGTACGAGGGTCGCCGGGCAGAAGTGAGTACGTCGATAGTGAGGGAGCCGTGGTAGAATACGCCGAGTGAAAAGATCAGCTTAACGGAAGAAGCAGAGAGCAAGGCCAGTGCAGGGCACCGCCGGAGAGTTTGCCGTGTGAACGTCGCCGCCGAGGAAAGCCCCAGGTACGTGACAGTCGAATATTATTTAGCAGGCCCGTGGTAACAGGGGAAACGGCCGTGCGGAGGAATAGTGTATCGAGACGGTTGGAGTGATTGCACTCTCCGTTCCAGTCAAAAACGACCCTCCGGGAAGCCGCCCCCTGTATCCTGGCTAATGCTTGTTTGGGCCATACGAATTAGTGCGCAGCTAACTTAGCTCGATGTGGTGTTCGACGCACCCCGTAAGTTGCATGCCCGCCTGGGAACACCCGCTATTAACCACTATCCTGCTACCACCCGGCACCGCTTAAACGTCGTTGCCGCTTTACCGCCCCCGTATAATCCGCGTGTAACCATGATTTAAAGCCAAATAACCACCTCTGCCTCTGGCCGCCCATTATCGCTAGGTTTCTTGGTAACAGGACCCCGTTACCACCGTGTGTACATAATTAGACAATAGAATTTTATTTTAATTTACTCGGCATTTCATTTAGCCTCCCCAGAATATCCACCCAAATATAATTCAACTCCAGCTCTTTAATAAAGACCAGGAGTCCCGAGGGACTTTGTCTTGGCTTAGGAGGACCCTGTCTCCACTAGGAACTACCCTGGGCTAGTGTATCCGTTGACAACGACTTGGGAGAAGGGGGCATCCAGCAGGAGCGTGTTTACTCCTTGACAAACTCTATAAACACTGGCGTCCGAGCATGATCCCGTAGGAAAGCCGTGTCCCGGAAGTCATCCCGAAATTCCCCAGGTTAGGGAAAACTAGTAGTAACTCCCGGCCACCACAAGTGGCCGTCACAAATGGCAGCCCCGAGCATGGGACCTGAGTCATTTTAAATTAAAGAAAGGTGGAGAAGTTGTAAATATTTCAGAACTTGAAAATTTTTAATGTATATAATTTGGTATTAAATACGAGAAGAAAATTTCAGGTATTTTAGATAAGATATGATATACCGATCAACCCGTTGTATTTAATCTAAATTAGAGAAAAGTGAATTTATTGAGGAACCGTAAATATTTTAGCCTTTGCAAATTTTAATGCATATAATTTAATATGAAATGCGATAAGTAATTTTTAGAAACAAGAGATAAGATATAATACCTTTAATAATCCGTTTTATTTTATTTAAAACAGAGGCAGAGTTTACACATTCTTTTAATATCATTATCTACGACAGCCATCGCCGTATCATCATTACTTTGTAGAACCTCGATAATTAAATTGCTTTATTTATGCTTTGGTAGAATTCCTTGTGACAGCTTTTAGACTTTATAAGTTGGTTTTTTTAGAACTAATAGCTAACACTGCTTTAGATAACGCTTGGTGAATTTTTACCGCTATGTAACACGCTTTTTTTTTCCTATCAACAAATTTAATTCCTGGCTTAGATCTTTGCTTTGTTTGCTTTAGTTTAGAACAGTAGATCTTTTTTTTTAACCGTATTTACCGACTTTTTCCGTTATGTTTGTATTTTTTTAATTTACTAGTACTGTTAAACTATTGCTGATTGAGAAAAGCTACCGTGACCGACCCGAATAACGACGACCTGATACTCTTTTGACGCTCCTGACAGAGTCACAACATTATTTTTCCCGCTTTACAGTTTTGTTATATGAGCGAGAGAATGTCAGACCCGAAAGCTGATAGTGCCGTCGAGTCTGACCATCCAGAGAAACCCGACCCAGACATATATGATGGCCGGATAGGATGGGTATACAGGCTTAAGAAGCCTGAATTGGAAATGGTGTTGCAGACGTTTAATCTGCGACCGCAGGCTACCGTTGAGGAAATGAGAAAACAACTGATTAGCTTTTTACGAGAAGGAAGACCGCTACATACCGAGGCAGCCTCACTGCCTGACAATGCCGTGTCACCGCCACCGCCAATGAGAGACTTGTTAGAACACTTAACGCCGTCCGCACAAGTGCCGGTCCCACCACTGAATGTGGGTGAATGGAACTTGCATTTCCACGGCAAATCCGACCCTGTAGCATTTCTGGAACGATTAGAGGAAATGCGCTTATATAAACTGCAATTATCATTTACAAGAGAGGAAGGATTCGCGTACGTTGGCAGTGGAACAAGATGCGGCTGTCGAGCGACGTACGTGGTAAAGAGGGGGCAAGGATAGTCACCACGATCGAGAATATCAACCGCAGAGAACGGAGACGGCCAGTAGTACGAGGGTCGCCGGGCAGAAGTGAGTACGTCGACAGTGAGGGAGCCGTGGTAGAATACGCCGAGTGAAAAGATCAGCTTAACGGAAGAAGCAGAGAGCAAGGCCAGTGCAGGGCACCGCCGGAGAGTTTGCCGTGTGAACGTCGCCGCCGAGGAAAGCCCCAGGTACGTGACAGTCGAATATTATTTAGCAGGCCCGTGGTAACAGGGGAAACGGCCGTGCGGAGGAATAGTGTATCGGGACGGTTGGAGTGATTGCACTCTCCGTTCCAGTCAAAAACGACCCTCCGGGAAGCCGCCCCCTGTATCCTGGCTAATGCTTGTTTGGGCCATACGAATTAGTGCGCAGCTAACTTAGCTCGATGTGGTGTTCGACGCACCCCGTAAGTTGCATGCCCGCCTGGGAACACCCGCTATTAACCACTATCCTGCTACCACCCGGCACCGCTTAAACGTCGTTGCCGCTTTACCGCCCCCGTATAATCCGCGTGTAACCATGATTTAAAGCCAAATAACCACCTCTGCCTCTGGCCGCCCATTATCGCTAGGTTTCTTGGTAACAGGACCCCGTTACCACCGTGTGTACATAATTAGACAATAGAATTTTATTTTAATTTACTCGGCATTTCATTTAGCCTCCCCAGAATATCCACCCAAATATAATTCAACTCCAGCTCTTTAATAAAGACCAGGAGTCCCGAGGGACTTTGTCTTGGCTTAGGAGGACCCTGTCTCCACTAGGAACTACCCTGGGCTAGTGTATCCGTTGACAACGACTTGGGAGAAGGGGGCATCCAGCTGGAGCGTGTTTACTCCTTGACAACCTCTATAAACACTGGCGTCTGAGCATGATCCCGTAGGAAAGCCGTGTCCCGGAAGTCATCCCGAAATTCCCCAGGTTAGGGAAAACTAGTAGTAACTCCCGGCCACCACAAGTGGCCGTCACACCACATAAACACAGATCAACTAGTTACATGATCAGAATACTACTAAAAAAGTTCTAAGAATGGAGTGTTTCGTCCAAAATTTCATAAGAGTATAGCATTATTAGGGAACAAAGAGATTTGTGTGTTATCACTTCACCATAAATTTTCAAAATTTGCACCGTTCACTTTGAGGCATTTGATGGCTCTTTTAAAAATGGTACCAGTGGCTCGAGAAGGTAATCTTGCTCCACTGCGTTGAAGGCCTCTAATACTCTAGCTATCATATATTATTTTGTAGTAGGTGGTTCCTGGTAAACTTTGTTCTTAATGCACGCACAGATACTAACATCTAATGGAGTCAAAGCTTGTGAGCGGGCCGGACACCGATGGGGACCACCGTTAGCTATCCATCTGTCTTCAAATGTTTCCTGGAGTAGGTCGCTTACTATCTGTGAGTTGTGTGGTGGAGCTCCATCTTGTTGTTACCAAACTTCTGCAGCTTCCGTGTTCATACAAGGAGTTCAGCGCTGGTATTATTACTTGCTGCAGAATGCGACAATATCCAGGACCTGTGAATACTACACGTTTATAATTCGTTCTTAGCTTTTTTTAAATCTTACCATTATTACTGATATGAATAAAAAGGTCATATTTTTAAAGTTAGTTACAGTGAGTATAATATATATTTTAATAACATAATGTACTAATACGCAAATGAAATTCAGTATTGCTTAATATTATTGGTACCAACCTGTTAAGTTCTCATCATAAATGTTAAGGGCAAAAATTCGATTGTATTTTACTTCGCAAAATACATTGAAACTCCAACAGTCTTGGAAATTTCGTTCTCTAGTAATGTGAGGATTTTCGTCCGACCAATAGTGACTGTTATGACAATTGAACATGCCCCTCTTTGAAAATTTTGACTTATCGCACCATATAATTTTTCTTCAGAAATTTTCATCTTGGGTTTTCAAAAGATACCATTCGCAGAATCCTACACGCCGCGAAAAATCCGCATGTTCTAAATGGTGTATTAAAGTGAAAGAAAATGGTGTCCATTTGTTAATTTTTAGAATTCTGTGAATAGTTCCTCTTGAAAGATGCAAATTTCTACTGCAGTCTCTGACTGACGCATGCGCATAAGCAGTAAAAAATGCGTAAACATTTATTTGTGTATCTTCATTGTCCAATAGTGATTTATTTTTATTACCATCTGAACGAAACGTTCCATTCTCAGAACAATTTTTCAATAGTCTTCTGATCATGTTAGGAGTTGGTCTGTGTCTATTTTAGAAATTTCTCTCCGTGCAACATTGACTCTTTTCGTTTATGCTTGGAAAAAGAAACCTGGAGGGAGGTGTACGAGTCTAGGTGTCCAGACAAAGCTTTTGAATGCTTTTTCCACACCTTTTATTACTATTTTGACCTGAGTTTTCCATTGCGGAGATACTCACGGGATTATTTTCGGGGCAGGACCAGAAGAGGGGACAATTGGTGGTCCTCTGAAGATGTTATTGCTCTTAGAGACAAATTAACCTTGTTACATGATCTGTGTAAACAGCATCCTGAGTTTGCTGATTTAAAAAAACTCCTAAATGGGCAGTATAATGAGCTTTTGAAATCTAAAAGGCAACACTTTCATGATCAGAAAGTCGCAAATTCCACTAACAAGGCAAAGGCAATGTGGGGTATTGTTGGAAGGTTTCGTAATAGGGTGAGAGATTCAAATGATTTGGGAATAAAAGTGGATGGAGTACAACTTGCCCATCAGAATTTGGCTGACTTTTTGAATCACCAGTATACTACTATGCATCTTGATGATGATACCTTTGTGGATTGGAATTTTTTGGAGTCCTGTGTGCCTTTTGTTGACGCATCTTTTTTCCTTTCCCCAGTAATTGATGTTGATATTGTGGATATTATTGGGGGTCTTAACTGTTCCAGTTCATCGGGTTGTGATGGTATTTCTAATGATTTGCTTAAACAAGTAAGTGATCTTATCTGTGGCCCAATTGCTTTTGTTGTCAACTTGAGTTTCGAGATGGGTAGGTTTCCTAGCAAACTTAAAGAGGCTTTAGTTTTCTTATTATTCAAAAAAGGAGACCCTGAAAGTTTCTTGAATTATCGACAAATCAGCCTGTTAACCTCTTTTTTCGAAAATCTTTGAAGGTGTTATTAATAATCAGTTGCGTAAGTTCTTCTCTGCAAATTCAGTTTTTTCATTGTGGCAGCATGGCTTTACTGATGGTAGAAGTACCAACACAGCCTTATATGAGTTCATATTTCAAATTGTAGAGTCAATAGATAAAAAGGAACCTTGCTTGGGACTGTTTTTGGATTTTTCAAGTGCCTTTGATCGAGTTGATCATGACATTCTATTGAGCAAATTATTTAGATGTGGTATTAGGGGAGGGCCTCATCAGTTATTATCTTCATATCTTCAGGGCAGGAGTCAGAGTGTAAGGCTTTCAGATGGCACTGTAAGCGAACCACTGCCGATTAAATTGGGTGTGCCTCAGGGCTCAATTTTGGGGCCATTATTTTATCTGATCTATGTCAATGATCTTCTTCTTTACATTCATCACATTTTAGGCATAACAGTTGTGTGTTATGCAGATGACACAAATATTCTTGTCAGGGCAGATAGTTTCCATGAACTGACCCAGAAATGTAGCTTGTTATACGAAAGGGTGAATGTATGGGCTGGCAAGAATAAATTAGTCTTAAATCACGAAAAAACTGTGAAAATTTGCTTTCGATCAGGTGGTATGAGATGTGTTGATGATATGGGTTACGGTTTTTCCTGTCATATTAAGATGTTGGGAGTATTTATTGACAGTCATATGCGCTGGCTACCTCATGTCGATTTTCTGTGCACTAGATTGAGGCGTTGTGTATATGCAGTGAAATGTTTAAAGAATGTCTGCGGTGAAAGCACCCTGTTGAGTGTATACCACGCCTGCTTCGACTCACTTATGCGCTATGGAATCATTTTTTGGGGTGCTGTGTCTGACTCTAATCGTGTCTTTTTAATACAGAAATTGATTGTTAGAATGGTGGCTGGTGCGGAGTTTCGTGAATCATGTAAACCTTTGTTTAAGAAGTATTCCATTCTCACCTTTTACGACGCTTACATATATGAAATTTGTTGCTTTGTTCATAAGAATTATCATTACTTCACAGGAAATCAAATTTATCATGGTTATGCTACCAGAAATAGAGACATTTTGAGGCCTAGTGCACATTGTACTGCCCTATACCAGAAGAATGTTTATTATAATGGATGTAAATTTTATAACCAACTGCCATCTGCTGTGAAAGCCTCTAATACTTTTTATACTTTTAAGCACACCCTAAAAAATTTTCTGTTGGAAAAGACCTGTTACTCTCTCGAGGACTTCTTTGTTTAGATTAAGTGATGTGCTTTATGTTTGTACCGTGCTATATTTTAAATTTTAATTTTAGTTTTACTGATGTATCGCTTATACTGACATCAAGAACAGATTTTATGCTGTATCTGTGAAATAAATATCTATCTATCTATCTATCTATCTATCTGGAAATCTATCTGCGAACACACGACATGTTCTGCTAATAGTTCGAATACACTCCCCGTAAATAATAATTAAATTCAAAAAGACATCGTTTGAGTAATTGAAGTGTGCCATTATTGTGGAAAACACTCTCCTTTATTAAAACACAATTGACAAACGTACTTTACAGTACAACCATTAAGTTTACTGTCAGAAGATGACGTTTAAATTTTTCATCTCCTAGGCAACCTGATAAACTGACTGATAATTATTTCTTATCGCAAACAATGTTTAAATATCTTCAAATCGGTGGGACTTAGGTATAGGGAATGCTGATACCAATCGAAAGAACAATAAAAAGTACATGAACTAACGTTATAAAATATACATGTTCTACTTAAAATAAGAGAGTTAACATAAAATTTGACGAGCAATCCAGATTCGTAATAAAAAACACCATTTTCCATTTGAAATAAGAACGTTGAAGTCTACTTCCGGTATAACCGGAAGTCCCATACTAACGTCAATATTTTCAGTGAACTGGAAATTTTTAGAAACCTACGTGCGTGAATTTTCAGAATTCAATTGTGAGACGTACTCCAAAAACGGCTAATGGAAGGTCTACGTGGGACACCTGTATATATATATATATATATATATATATATATATATATATATATATATATATATATATATATATATATATATATATATATATATATATATACTTGTGTATGTGTGTGTGTGTGTGTGTGTATGTATGAATCACACCGATAACTCAAAAAATAATTGGCCGATTTTGATTAAATTTGGTGAATACCTTCATTTTGCAAATGGCTTGGATAAATTCGTTAGCCAGGAAAATCGGCCCAGCTTTTCCCGGAAAATGTGTTTTCTTTCGAAAAAAATTTATATCTCCGGAAATAACACAGTAAGGGCAGCCAAATTTGGTACGCGGGTTTATATCGTTATAGGTAAATTACGTACCAAAATTTGGCTCTATAAGTTAAAAGGCAAAAAGGTTATAGGCACTTAAAAAAAATTGAGGTTTTCCTTAAAACGTCAAAGTCGCGATTTAAAACGTCAAAATTGGCAACAGTTATGCAAAGAACCTGAAACTAATACGGGCTATGGAAAGAAAATGTCTCAAGAAGAATGTTTTACAAACCCTAAAGTCTTAGCTTCAACCGTCATTGTCCTTCATTTTACTAAAATATTTCCAGAAAATTCATTTCAAATAGACCTTTTCTCTGATGCTTTGGCAGTAGTCTTAGCTTAGAGGGTAAGTCATAGTATTTCCCTCGGAGCCCATGCAACGGTGTTTCAGGCCGAGATGTACGCCATCCTGCACCGTGTGCGGGAGAACAAGAGGAGGGGCTACACCAACAAGCGGATCCTCATAGCCACAGACAGCCCTTAAGGCACTAAGTAGCGCACGGGTAAATTCCTGGCTGGTGAGTGAGTGCCGAGACGAGACGAGCGACCTGGCTGGGCAGAATGAGGTGACCCTCATCTGGGTGCCGGGTCACTCGGGGGTCAAAGGCAATGAAGAAGCTGACAGTCTCGCGATGAGAGGATCAGCAGAACCATTTATGGGACCAGAACCGGCTCTGGGCGTGTCAAAGAGCACTGCCAGGGGAGCCATTAAGTCTTGGGTTAGAAACCAACACAAGGTGTACTGGGCGGACTGTCCAGGGCTCAGGCATGGGAAGTCAATAATTGACGGACCCAGTTCAAAGAGAGCTGTGGAGCTGCTAAATCTTAGCAGAGGACAGCTCAGAAACACAACAGGTATCTTGACGGGACACATGGCCGTCAAGAAACACCTGCATAAAATGGGGCGGTTCGAAGGGGACCTCACATACAGACTCTGCGGCGAGGGGGAGGAATCAGCCCAGCACATCTTGTGCGAGTGTAAAGCTCTGAACCGCAAAAGACAACTGATCTACGGTCAGTCTAGACCGGAGACAGAGAAATATAAAACTTCACCCTACCAATCGCTGTGCAGACTAGTTCAAGGCACAGTGATTTTGGAATGGGTGGAGTAAAACTAAGGGTATGCACAATCAACCAAAGGTTGCAGTGCTTTCGGGGCGGCATGGCCGCGGACGAGCCCTGAGGGATAAAAAAAAGCCACTTGCGAAAAGAGGGTACACACCAAATTTGATCCAAATCGGCCCATTATTTTTTGAGTTATCAGTGTGATAGATATACATACGTATATACATATATATACACATATAAAAATTGAAACCGACCCCGGATATGTGTTATAGGAGGCCTACTTCGCGCACATTTGAAGACATTTTTTCAAAATTCAAAAGCCGCGATGTCCATTTTTTTAAAGAAAATGCACTAACTAGTTAACCCAATTGTTTCAAATCATTTAAACTCTCGGTGCCAAATCGATCTCATCGACTTCCAAACTAGACCGGAAGGAGACTTCAAGCTTATTTTTGTCTGTCAAGACCACATAACCAAATAAGTCAGGTTGAGGGCGCTGAAAGCAAAGAAAGCTAAATAAGTAGCTGAGCACCTATTAGAAGTATTCGCAGACTTAGGGAGCCCTTGCATGTTGCAGAGCGACAACGGCCGAGAATTGGCAAACCAGATAGGTATTTTTCCAATATGTATGTACCGGGTGGCCAAATAAAAAAAGGTATGCCATAAATTTATTTAAAATTCCTAGAGTGAAAAATGTTTAGGTTATTGAGGAATGTCGGAATGTGGCCTGACTGCCACATTGTGCAGGGTAAACCGAGACATTCACAATCGCAATGTTCAGTGGAGGGAGCGAACCAGGACATAGAGAATATACTAACTCAACAGAATGGAGCGAATGTATAAAAATCGTCCAATCTCAAAAAAATCGGTGTGTAAGCTAGTATTTGAAATTTGTTTTAATCTCTACAACTGTTCTGCTTTCTACAACTGTTCAAATAATAGAAGAAACGGTGTGGCCTTTCAAAACTTATATCTGAAAACTTATATCTGGATCTCACAAATTTCGTTTGCCAGTTGTGAAAACGCACATAGGTAATTTTATATCTGTTTGCGTAGGTTAATGCAACAGGGGCTCTGTGTTTGTTGTTGCCTTTTACCTTAACTCATTTTATATCTGCTTTCATTTTCGAATTGGATGCGGTCCTTATGAAGCTTTATATGGTGTTAAATGTAGAGATCGTTTAAATAACCTCCACATTTCTATCAAAAAAAATAAAACCATACGTACAGAAGAAGAACTAGCAACATTATTATCGTCTACTGATGATAATTGAGGAGAAAATTGAAGAAGATTCAGATCCTTTAAATAATCATGCACCCGATGAAAAATCTACCAGCACTGAAGCCATGGATAAATTTTCTGGTACGTATAAAGTATCTCCACCTACTTCACAGTATAACCTAATATTTTTCAGGTTTAATTGAAAATGCTAAGCTGGTTATAATGGATGATATACTGAAACCTCAGTTTAACTCGAAGATAACAATGAAACCTCAGTTTTACTTGAAGATAACAATGAAACCTCAGTTTTACTTTAAGAACAAGCAATGAAAAGGATCCCAGGCACTGAAACTACGGAAAATGCTCTCGATTAATCATCATCATCGCAGAAATACATATTATGTTCTGAAGAAAATGTACATGATCATTGTCAGAATAAAAACAACATTAAAGCCATGAAATGCATGTCACAAAAGTCTAAAACGGCAAGCAGAAAAGTGCTGCAAACTTCTAGGAAAAAATGTAATCGACCGAAGTCGATCAGACCATAGAAACGTATTGGGTGTAATAATGAGCATAGAAGATGAATTTTACCGAATATGCACTGTTCACGGTGTCCTTATACAGCTGTATTCCCGCAACGAATTCGAAATATGCAAGCAACAATTTATAAAGTTGGAAAATGCCAAGACAGACATCGAAATAACATTACGAAGCGCTGCAGGAAAACTTTTAGTAACCGGCTTAACCCAAGGTTATGTGCACTGTCAATGCAAGAAGAGTTGCACAAATAAAAAGTGTAAATGTCTTGCATCTGGATATACGTGCAACAGCAAGTGCCAAAACAGTGCAACTTGCTCCAATAAATAATAATTTTCTTTGTTTTGTGCTTTCAATGTTTTGTAGTTTATTAATATTTTGTCACACAAATAGTTTTTTTTTTGTCACTTTTGTTTCTTTTGTTTTTACTTATTTTTACGTACTAATAGTTGTACCTATAAATAAACTTTATTTTTGACCAAGAATTATTTTACTATCCTAAACTAAATTAATCAAAGAGGATTGATTACTTTAGGTATATACTAGCAAACGAGTTAGTTATTACATATTACTAGAAATATTAAGTTCACACTTTATCCAAATACTGTGGATAGTTTGTAAACTAGCCAGAAACCCCGGTTAATTTGTGTCATTTTCTTGTGGTTTGTACTTTGGCGACAAATCTTCTATAGTTATAGTTTGTAAGCTAGCTGGATATTACGCAAGCTAACGAATATATATATATATATATATATATATATATATATATATATATATATATATATATATATTCATAGCTATTTCAGTTAAAAGATGATTTTCCATCAAAATAACCAGACATTTGGATACTATCCAGCTAGTCTATAATCTAGCCACGTAAACACTTTAACCATAACGTATATATTAATACGTAAAATGTCAAATATATAAAAGTCTGTGGTCAAACAGTGGCACTGACACTATAGCAACTCTATGACAAAAGGATATTAATAACATTCAAATTTAAAAATTTAACGAATTATGGTAAAATTTTGACCACTGCACAGGTCCACTAGTTGTTATTAATATGGAGCAACGGAAATTGGAGGGTTTGCTTGCTGAGCCTAGGTATATAAACAAATGAGTATAGTTATAGTTTGTAAGCTAGCTGGATATTACGCAAGCTAACGAATATATATATATATATATATATATATATATATATATATATATATATATATATATATATATATATATATATATATATATATATATATATTTCATAGCTATTTCAGTTAAAAGATGATTTTCCATCAAAATAACCAGACATTTGGATACTATCCAGCTAGTCTATAATCTAGCCACGGAAACACTTTAACCATAACATATATATTAATACGTAAAATGTCAAATATATAAAAGTCTGTGGTCAAACAGTGGCACTGACACTATAGCAACTCTATGACAAAAGGATATTAATAACATTCAAATTTAAAAATTTAACGAATTATGGTAAAATTTTGACCACTGCACAGGTCCACTAGTTGTTATTAATATGGAGCAACGGAAATTGGAGGGTTTGCTTGCTGAGCCTAGGTATATAAACAAATGAATAGGCAATGTTTTTTTGATATAAAACAGCATATTTTTAATAATAAGTTAAAGCACTAGTTGCTAATCTTAAGAGACTGTGGCTAAAACAGCAGTGCTTGAGGCCAAACAAATTAAAAAAAAAGGTTTTCATAATTTAAGGGCTACATTCAAAACCCTGCAGGATATGAAATATTCATACAACTTAGGCTTAAGATAGAACTGCATTTGACACTTTGCCTGTACTTACTATACTATTATATTTATATCATATTTATCGATCATCAAAATATTACATGTTCAGTCAAAACAAAGTAAAATTTACTAATAAAACTAAAATTTACTAATAAAAATCATGACACTAAAATACAAATATATAACCACTGAAAATATTTGTTCACATAAAAAACTTACTTGAAAAGCTTGTTACTGTGATTACCTACATTAAAATATAAATATTTAAAGATAATCCTGCTAAACACAAATATTAGTTTTTTGGGTCACTGCCCAACTAACAAAATTGCTTTTATTAAAGCAGTGAGAAGCTTTACTCAGTTTTTTAATAAGTATGAAAGTTTTATACTTAGACTTCAAAAACGTGCTCACAGTACTAACCAAAATGGGCACAAATTTATACAACAATTTTATTATATAGGTACTGTTTATATCAACGTTAATCCCACAATACTGTCTTCTCCGCGACGTTCTGTTAACGTTTATACAGTTGTCTATAAAGCTTCTAAAAAGTAAAAGTGAGCTCGGTTGTGGATACCATTTTGGATCTTATAAAACCTGTATAAAAGAAATTTGTCGTATACTGACATGACTGGTTAATATGTACACAACAGCTTTATAAGCGTGATATCAAGAAGTGTAATAAAGTTATTTTTTCTTAGTGTTTTATAAAAAATCAAACACCGATAACACTCTATAAGTAAAAATATTCAAGTATACGCATATTCATCGAAGTTTCAATAGGCATTTACTATGGTGGATCTGTACATCAGTGAATTTCAAAACAAAAGGTCTACCAAAATTATAAGACAGTTTTGACACAAAAGCAAGTATGAAAAAACTCTGGACGCAGCCAGTGCGTTGTGGAAGTGAATTTTCATTAAAAAAATTTAATAGCAAATATGTGTTTTTTTAAGAAAGCAGGCATCAAATTTAGTTACCAGTATAACCTATATTGTAGAAACAATGTGCCATGTTTCATCAAAATAACTTTATTGTTTGAAAATGTACAAAAATTTTCGAAAGGAAACTTAAAGTGTTCCCGAAAAAACTGGTTTCTTAGTCAACCTTATGGGTTAATAGCAAATTCAGCTATTCAAATTTAAAGCATTTAATGAAAATTCGCTACCATAACGCACTTGCTGCGTCCCAAATTACTTTTCTTACAAACATGCATTATATTTCGATGGAAACTGCAAAAATGCAGTGTTCAATTAAAAAAGGAAAGAAATTTGTATCACCAACGACTTATGGGCCATGGGTTGTAAAAATATTTTTTAAGATGTAGCTCAAGACACCCTATAATTAATGTATACATTTTTTTCATATCTTGTATAATAACGGATATATTGAGCTTTATTGATTTTTTACGAAAATTCGACAAAAATTATATACCATTAAACGATAAACTCTATAGCTAAGACTACTGGCAAAGCATCAGAGAAAGGGTCTATTTGAAATGAATTTTCTGGAAATATTTTGGTAAAATGAAGGACAATGACGGTTGAAGCTAAGACTTCAGGCTTTGTAAAACATTCTTCTTGAGATACTAAGCGAGTGGTGGACGTGCCGCCACCTAGTTGCAGAACCAAGTGGTATGTTGTCACGCCAGCTCCAAATAACACAAAGTGTTAAAAAAATAGAGACTGTATACAACTAACTAACAATTTAGAAAATTGTCCGCCCTGGTCCATTTCTACCCCAATATAGGGACAAAGTATGTAAGACTAGATGCATTCTCGCAACAATTAGAACCGTAGACCGGTCTACGGTTCTAATTGTTGCGAGAATGCATCTAGTCTTATATTCTTCTTGAGACATTTTCTTTCCATAGCTCGCATTAGTTTCAGGTGCTTTGCCTAAATGTTGCCAATTTTGACGTATTAAATCGCGACTTTGACGTTTTGAGGAAAACACCAATTTATTTTTCTTTAAATGCCTACAACTTTTTTGTCTTTCAACCTACAGAGCTTTGTTAGATAATTTACCTATTTTGATATAAACCCGCTAACCAAATTTGGTTGCCCTCACTTTGTTATCTCCGGATATATATTTTTTTTTCGAAAGAAAACAAGCTTTTCCGGGAAAACCTGGGCCGATTTTCCTGGGTAATGAACTTATCCAAGCCACTTGCAAAAGGAAGGCATTCACCAAATTTAATCAAAATCAGCCCATAATTTTTATATATAAATTGAAACTGACCCCGATATATATATATATATATATATATATATATATATATATATATATATATATATATATATATATATATATACATATATATATATATATATATATATATATATATATATATATATATATATATATATATATATATATATATATATATATAACGGCCACTTGGGGTGGCTGGGGGGTTAATACTAGTTTTCCCTAATGTGGGGAATTTTCGGAATAACTTCCGGGACACGGCCTTCCTTCGGGATCATGGTCGAGCGCCAGCGCCTATAGAGTTTTCTTCGGAGAGTAAACGCGCTCTCCCGGGATTCTTGCCCCCTCCTCAAGTCACCGTCGGTGTACACACAAGCCCAGGGTAGGCTCTAGTGGAGACAGGGTCCTTCTAAGTTGAGACGAAGTCCCACGGAACTTCTAGTTATAGTCTTTATTAGAGAGCTAATGGCAGAGTCTATTTGGGTAGATATTCTGGAGTGTTTAAATGAAATGTCGAATAAATTAAAACAAAATCTATTCACTAAGTATTTACAAGAGAAAACAAGGGGGCGGGTCCTGCTACCAGGGAACTAATCAATTATGAGGAGCCAGAGGCAGAGATGGTTATTTGGATTTATAATAAAAGCTACGCGCGGGCTGCACGGAGGGTTAAAGCGGTAATATTTAAGCGGTGCGAGGCGGTGGTAGGGGTAGTGAATGATAGCGGGCATGCAGCATACAGGGTGTGTCGAACACTACATCAAGCTAAGCTAGCTGCGTACCAAAGTATATTGTGCAAAAAGGTATTATCTACGGCCCACCATCCATACTTTCATTCATGCGTGCGGGGAACCTCGCTCGGTGCGGAAGACACCCACCCCTGTTCCCGGATTTACACCCCCTCCAAACGGGCCGCGGACAGTCCGGCACGCCAGGCGCCGCCTAGCTGCTTCGATCCGGACCAACGCAGTCGCTGCGATACGGATCTACTACAGCCCAGGATAATCCTGGTTACAACCCCCGCCCTTCAGGAACACGGCAGCGACGAAGGCTCGTTTTTGACTACCACTGATAGTGCAATCACTTCAACGCCTTCGCCCGGCCAATTGCCCCCGTGATCCCGGAGGAATCAAAGCTTCGGAATGCAGTCCCAACCTCCCAGAGCAGCCCGCCAACGTGTACAGGAGATAAGTGGTCCCGCCCTCGAGAGGACGGAAATGTTAGCAAATATTCTGGCCGTCGTAGACGTGGAAATTGTAGTATATATTAACGTATTCCAAATGTATTGGAATCTTTAAACATAGGTTTTATTTAAGATATAAACAGACAGGCAAACTACATTGAATAACTAATTACTTATAATAATATAAATGCACCGAATTCTACAAGTGTTGTATAAATTACAGGAGCAGTGAAGATTACAGTGAACACGACTAATGTTTCCGTGATAATGATTATAACGTCTCTAGCAAGATCATACACTCCGTGCTGTGTAAGAACACTATCGCATGCGAAGTAACTTGAGATGTTGACTAAGCTATTCATTGCACTTCCCATCTAACGACTGCTTGTGGTCGACTAGGCCAAAAGGTTTCCTTCTAACTTAACTCCTCCATTCTCAGATACAAGAACGTCCTCGTTCTTTCGATTATGCTTGATTTTCGGTAAACTGCTTCTGCTTCTGTAACCTATTATTGTTATTATCACAATAAACAAAATAATAAATATAGGTATTTCTATATGGGTGCCGTGTATCAGTGGGTGTATACGGGTAGATTGAATCTTCTGAAAGTTTTGTTTTAGCTTGACGTTGTCCTTGAGATGTATTGGTCTCTATCGGATCGCCGCTATTGATTTATCGATGGGAATCAATGTATCTTGTTCCCAGGTTATATTTTGATCGGTGTCTTCATAGGTATTTCCACTAATTATTATTCTGCATTCAGCTACGGCAGTTAGCACGCTGGTTTCTTCTAAACGATGTCTTTTCAAACTTTGGGGACACTGTTCTGTGAACTCTTGAGGTTGATTGGTTATCACCAGGACATTGTCATTGTAGAGCTGCACTGAGTAAGAAAATGGGTTGATTACTTCGGCAAGGGTGCAGTTCTTGAGCTGGTTCAGGAAACAGTCTTCTTCGAAGAATTCATCCTTGCATATTATAGCTTCTTCAATTCTAGGGCAGTGTTCTTTGGTCGACAAGTTCTTATCGGGAGTCTCTAAGTAATAAGAGTTCGGAGGTACTAGAAGGGTATTTTTGTAAGGGACATGTATAATATGGTAATAGGAGTCAGAGGTCGGGTGTAAAATCGGGATTTTTAATTGACGTACAATAATGTCCCTAAATGCAATTAAATTAAGTTGAATAAATTATAAAATTTTAAATATGTGATTGGGGTCAAACCTTATCCGTTCAGCATTGCTATAGATTAATTGTAAATGGTCACTTATGTGGGTTAAATCACGAGAAGTGAAAATCTCTATATTAGTAAGGCCATTAAAAGCAAGAGTAATTGTTCTCTGAAGGATTTTTATGTGCTCTAAGGGATTATCATTTAAAGATTTTTGGAAGCTGTATAAACCTATCTGATGTTGGAGCTCATTAAGTTCTTTAAAAGATTGTTTAATGAGATGGGGGTTTTTATTGATCACGTCCTATTCATGTTCAAATCTATCAGTTATTAAAGAAGCAAAAGATACCAAGTCGGAAACTTGTGACAAGTCCATTTTCATTTGAAAACAACAAATCCAATTTTTTGTTAACTTCTTTGAGATCGTCCTGATCGAGATTACCAGTTATTGTTTTGATCGCGCATCCTAGACCGTTAATTAGACCTCTTTTGTTACGAGAGTGAGTTAATTTAGAAAGTTCATTTTCGATATCGTTTATTTGCTTATTGATTATTTGTTGATAGGGGTGATAATGTTTACTAAGCATTTCTCTATTTCTGATACAAGTTTGATAATTTTCTTCCAATAAGGTAAGGTTGAAAAAAAAATAGATTCGGGTCTTTAAAATATCCATTAGCTTTAGTGGGATGAATTTGAAGGGCCGGGATCGGAAGTACCAGGAGCGCTAGTATCGTTCTGAAACACAAATTTTTTCCTTACTCGTTTTACATTACTAACGTGGGCTTGTTTCTTTCTGCTAAGGGGTAGACTACTTTTTATACCCTTTTGTTTTACATTTTTGTGAATTTTGTAAGGGGATATATATATATATATATATATATATATATATATATATATATATATATATATATATATATATATATATATATATATATAAAGGGGATGATTTCTTTAAGCCTTTTGGAATTATATTCTTCATAAACTGTAGCTGTGGGATCTATATCATCTAATTTATCAATATATTTATCATATAGGAGATGAAAAGGTGTATAGCCTGTTGTGGAGTCTATTGATTGATTATAAATTTGAAGTGCGGTAGTTACTAGTTCTAAAATATCTTCTTTAGGATTATCTATTAATAAACATCTTACTTTCTCGAGGAGTGTTGAATTAAATCTCTCCATGGGTGAATTTGAATTTGGATTATGAGGGGCTGTAACGTGTAATTGTATTTTAAAGGTCTTTAGGTATTCTCTCACAACATTATTATCGAATTCCTTACCGAGATCGCAAACTACCCTTAAAGCGTAATTATGGTGCGTAAAATAGTGTCTTACCTTTTTAACTATAGTAAGACCGGTTCCGTCTTTTATAAAATAAGCTTGGGCATATTTGCTAAAAAGATCAATAATCGTAAGGAACTTATAATTATTAAAAGAAAAGGTATGAATATGTATGACGTCAAAGGGCCTTTTTGCAACCAAAGGGTCTTGGAAAGAAACCTTATATAGATTTCGTTCGTATTTACCTTTTAAACAAGTTTCACATTTATTAATAATATCGTTTATGTGATCTTTCATTTTGGGTCAATAATATTTGTTTCTGAAATGATTAAACGTTTCGTTAACGCCATTATGATTCCACTTATGATAGCCTATAATAAGCGTTTGTTAATCTAAATGGTTTTCTATGTCTTTAAGTATTTTATCACACCTAACTAATTTAATCGAGGAATTTAAATTATTTCTTACGTAATTTATAGTTTCTAACATTAATTCTTCATTAAAAAAAAATGCAGTAAGAGCGTTAGGGTTAAGATATTCTTTCATAAAACGTTCTATTTCACGATGTTTTTGTTTCTGTAAAATATGAACAATCGTTTTTTCTTTAGTTTTAAAAATCGTTTGTTTTTGTATAGTGTTTTTGACCAAATTTAAAAATAACTTGGTGCGAGTAAACGTTAAGTGGTTTTTCTGTCAATGGTATAACACCTACGGGGTGTTCCTGAGAAGACGGTAACGTCTGTTTTAGGATCTCTCGTAAAACGGGCAATTCTATGCCAAGGCTTTGTAAATCTTCGTCGGTAAGTTCTTGCAAATCTTCGACGTTATTTAGTAGTGACATAAGTTCTAAGAAGCCATCTTCAATAGCGTTAATTTCGGAATTCGCGAAAGGGCATCGGCAACAACGTTGTCCTTCCTTTTTTGTATTTAATATCGTATTCCAATTCCTCTAGTTTAAGACGCCATTTTACTAGTCTAGAGTTCGGTTCTTTAATAGAGAAAAGCCAAACTAGGAGTTTGTAATCGATTTCGATGCTGAATTTTCTGCCAAATAAATAAGGGCGAACATGTTTGCAGGCTGTTACAATAGCAAGTAACTCTTCTTCGATGGTGGAATAATTTTTCTCTGCACTATTGAGAGCTCTGGAATAAAAAGCGATAGGCTTTTGTTCTTGGGACAAAACCGCCCCGATTGCTGTGTTGCTAGCATCGGTCGTTAAATAGAATTATTTTTCAAAGTCAGAGTAAGCAAGAAAAGGAGAGTTAGAAATTAGTTCTTATGCGTGTTCGCAAGCTTGGATTTATAGGGGATCATCTATGTTCATAGAGGTGTCTTTCTTGTGGCGTTTAGTTAATGGATGAACGATTTTGCGATTTTTTTTATAAATCTTCGGTAATATCCAATCAAACCTAAAAAGGATTTTATCGGCTTTTGATTTTTCGGAAGAGGGTAGTTTCTAATTGCAATAATTTTATTGGGATTCGGTCTTAGCCCGTCGCGTGATATTATATGTCCGAGAAAAGCTACCTCTTTACGCAAAAATTCACATATATCAAGTTGTACCTTTCAATTTACTTCTCTTAGTTTTTGGAAAACTTGTTTATGTATATAAGATGCTCTTGAAGGGACTTAGAGAAAATCACGATATCGTCCATGTAGACGAAACAAAATTTATGCAAGTATTCCTGGAAAATATTATCGATCATGCGTTCAAAACTACTCGGCGCGTTCTTCAACACGAACGGCATGCGAAGGTTCTCATAATGCCCATTGTTGACGGTAATGGCAGTTTTTTCAATACTATCGGGTGTGAGTTCTATCTGGTGGAACCCTTGAGCAAGATCAATAGTGCTAAAATATGTGCATTTTCCGAGATTGTCTAATATTTACTCTATGCGTGGTAAAGGGTACTTGTCATCTATAGTATTGGCATGTAGTTTTCTATAGTCTATAACGAGTCTCCGTTTGCGTTTACCGCTAGAATCGATTTTCTTAGGGATGATCCACACTGGAGCCGAATAGGGCGAGATGGAAGGGCGTATTATTTTATTATCTAAAAGTTTTTGAATTTGGGACTGAATCTCTTTTTTTTTTTAACGAAAATGATATCTATATGACTTTACATGAATAGGCGTTTCATCGCGTGTTCTTATATGATGTTTGACAGTGTTGGTAAACGTTAAATCCGAATTTTCGTTATAAAAAAATTCTTTTTTTTTTTGCATAAGTAATATTTTTTCTTTTTCTTCGTCATTAAGATGAGACGTTCTTATAAGGCTAGACAAATCGATATAAGTTACGTCTTTGTTTTCTTTAGGTAACTGGGATTGTATGTCAAAAGCTACAATTGGTTCGACTTCCATTGGCTCGTTAAAATTAATTGGAATTAAATTTGGAGTTTTTATTTCTATACGAATACCATTATATGCTAGAGCAATCGAATTTTGTGTGCTAAAGGTTGATTCGTTTATTTCGGGCAGCAGAACGGAACCATTTTCTACGTTTACCAGAATTCTAATAGTATCTCGGCAAATTTGTTTAAATGGTTTAAAGTTCGCGGGGTTCAAGTCGAAAAAATGGTATTTCGATATTATTAATTTTTAGAACTTGGTTTTCATAATCTAATTTTGCTTTTAATTCTCTAAACAATGAGGAACCTATTAAAGCATCAAATCTATTAAGCCATTCGGCAACGCAGAATGTCATTTTGTTATTAATGCCAAATTATTTTAAAGTAGGGGTAGTTAATCTATAATTACCTTGTACTGTACCAGCTATAGATTTTAATAGAAATGGGTCATTAGTAAAATAATGTTTGCTAAAACATTCGGCAACATTAGGGTTCATACCACTGTTTGATGCCCCCGTATCCAGGAGAATTTTCATATTTAACGATGGACACACTATAAATGGGAGTTTTGGGACACCTGATATATAATTTATATCTATGAATTCCGTTCTTCAGAGGATTCCTTGAGAAAATCCTCATCTTGTAAATTATTGTCAAAATATTCTTGATCTGAAAATTGATTTTCGAAATCCTTATCGTCGGCGTAATTTTCGTACGATTCATTTCCAAACTGCTCAGGAGAGTCTTCATAAAAATGAAGCTCTTCATGACCTAATGCTCTAGGAGATTTTTGTTGAAAATAATTATTTATTCTAGAGGGTCTTGAGGGAGGTCTAGTGTTTCTAGTAGATATCGACATAGGGGTTGGACCTTGTGAAATATTTTGAGGCCTGTTATAGGTTATTGGTCTCTGATTACTTCCACTAGCTCCAGGAGTTGGGTACCTTGATTAACACGGGGTATTATGTTTTGTGGTTCTGTAAAATTGTGAGGGTTTCTTTGAAAGGTATTAGTATTTAAGTTTTGATTTTTATATGGAGGGCTAGTAGGGTTTTGAACATATTTATTAGATGATTGTGCTTTTTGTCTTGAAGCATTTATAAAAATTCGCTTGCATTTGCTCATTATCATATTTATGGCATTCTAGTAAAGCTGCTTCTAAAGAAGTTATATGTGCAAATCTTAAATAACTATGGTATGGCTCTATGATACCTGATTTGAAAGTATTTAGTGCCAGATTCTCAAAATATTGTTTTTTATACAAAATAATTGCTGTAGGTAAATTCTGTAAATTGATATGCTCTACTAAAGACTGTAATTTAGTTTTAATTAAATTATGGTAATCTATAAACGAATGTGCTTTTTGCATGAAGCAAGTAGTCAAGTCGTTTAACAAAAGGTCTTCGGATCTAGCATCCACAAACTGTGCCTTGAGACTTTCCTTAAGAGAGCTCCAGGACTGCTCAGGTAAACTAATTAGGACATATATAGCATCACCTGTAATTTTTGATTTTATAAATTCAAAATCATTGAATTAATATGAGAAGCATTAGGAGAACTGTCGTCCTGTCTATAGGTTTCTATGAATAGTTCGCATTGGTTTAAAAAATAATTTAAATGTTTCCTGTATGTTTAGGGTGGAACCATAACTGACGCTTGCACTATGTCCGTAAGTTAATTTTTACTCCGCCATGGACGGTCCCAGGCCCGGCTGAGAAAGGAGGAGGGATGTAATACCGTAACCCTACCTAGGCATGTCTTGGGAGGACCGGGAATGCTTGCCTTAAGTGACCGGCATTTTGGTAATTCTGCCCCTAACGTAATCCTCTCCAGGGAAACCCGGCGACCTCGCTGTGCTCTTTCATGGAGGTTAACCACCATTTTCCCTTCTGCTCGTGGGATCAGAACATGGACACGACAGACACAGACCCAAACGATGTGGGTAATAATACTCTCGATCTCCAGGGAACTGGAGAACCCATAGAGATAGAAATGGGGGTTGTCCCCTCTCTTACCGCCAAACCGATGGAGGGGGGACGGGGGTCAGCCACTCCCTATCCTCCATATCTCTGTCCTCCGATGAGGGGCAGGAGCTCCTAAAGTCTCCCGTGCGCCACACGGAGGAGTTGAGGAAAAAACGATTGCTTGGATCCACAAGGAGACAGCTTAGTCGTCCGCTCAAGGCGGGTGTGCCATATTCAACCACCTTGAGTCAGGTACTAGCGGAAGTCGGGTCACGCCGGGCTCGGGTGGGGGTTGAGGGCTCGGAGGGTACGATAAAACGACCCGATGAGTCTGACGCCGCTACTGAGGGCGCTGTCCGCGGAGAGCGACCCAGTCGGACGGCAGCACACCACCACAGAGGGCAAAAAAAGCCGCGAGAGGGTGTTGTCAGGAAGATGTTCAGTGAGGACACTGGAGGGGTGGGAGTGCGCATTATCTACTCTGAATATCCCTCCTCCTCACTGAATAATGAAGCGGGCCCTTCCGAGAGTGCAGGGGAATCAATCCCCCCGGCTATACCCTCGGGAAGTGGCACCGCAAGGGGAATTAAATCCACCAATTAAATGGGCCCCAATAGAGGAGGTGGCAGGGTACATCCCTCCATCAGAACTATTAGGTGCATACAAGCAAATTTGCATCATGCTAAGGCAGCGACATACCTCCTTAGCATGAAATTAAAAGAGGAGCAGATAGACATTGCTCTTCTCCAAGAGCCCTGGACTGGCAATTCGGACCGAACTAAAGGGCTGGGTAACACTTCTGGTATAATAGTAGAGGTAGGCTCTGGTACCAACCCCACAGCCTGTATCTGTATCAGAAACAACTTACAGTATTTTGCACTTTCAGAATACTGCACCAAGGACATGGCAGCCATCCATCTCATGGCCTGTTCGGCCTATTTCCCTGGAGACAGAGATACAGAACAACCACCTCCAGCAGAGGTGCGGAAATTGATCAACTACTGCAAGAGGAACAATTATCACCTTGTAATAGGGTGTGATTTGGGGGAGCACAGACACTAACAGTCGAGGTAAGTCACTATTTGAATACATACTAGGGGAGGAGCTGGTAGTCAAGAGAGGTTTTAGATCTCACGATCAGCTCAGGGCTGTTGAGCTAAAAAAATCTTCAAATGGAGGGTGTCTTCTGAACCCTCATGTTCGGACCATGCCCATATCCTATTTGAGATTGAAACAGGCCCTAGACCTGTGGTGGAGTATCGCGACCCGAGGAGGACGGATTGGGAGGGGTACAAGCAATCCTTCGCCGCCCGACTTGTGTCCGCTATCCCCACAGTGAGGGATCGTGAAGAGATTGAGATTGCGGCTGAACAGGTAAGGGATGCTGTGGTCTCAGCATATCATGAAAACTGACCACTAAAGTCAAAAAAGGATAGTCGAGAGTCTACTTGGTGGAACAATAACCTCGAAAAACTACGAAGAGAAGTGAGACGTCTCTTCAATCGTGCTAAGACTACAGGCAACTGGGAACAATATAAATCCGCTCTAACACATTACACCAAAGAGATAAGGAACGCTAAGAGGGAGTCCTGGAGGAGGTTCTGCGGGGACATCTCTAATTTTCCCAGCAGCGCCAGAATCCATAGAATTCTCTCACGCGACCGTGTTCAGGAACTGGGATCGATAAAACGACCAGATGGTTCCTTTACTGAATCACGGAAGTAAACGTTAGAGCTCTTAGCACACACGCAAGATAACAATAGCCAACTCATACAATGTATATAAGAAGTACAGATCCCGATTCAACACCCAAGGTCGCTGACGAATGGGTTAATTAATAGCAGCGCAATTAGAAGAATAGACTATTTATAGATGGGTAAACAACTAGACCTTCAAATCAGCAACCAGCCACCTGCCAGGATCACCTTCAAGACTGCAACCTGGGTGGAAACCGCCTCTCGGTCCACGCCCCACCAGAGACTATATATGGAAGTTACCAGATCACGGACAGACATTCCTACATTGTTATTGCTTGAGTCTCTTTTAAATTGTCATAATTTATATTTATCAATTTTTATTATTATTTATAAGTATTTTATGTCACTATAATCAATAAATTCTTTTAAAAATTCAAGTGTGTTAACAAGAAAGTTAACTGGCGCAGTCGCAACGGATAGTGCTGAAGAACCAAAAGTATATTGATTCTTTGCGTTTCAACGCTCAACAGCCAAAGAACCGATCAAGAGAAAAGTGATGAAGACAGCAACAATAGCATCGATTCTGTAAGTTGTTTGCTTCATTTATTTCCTATATATATATATATATATATATATATATATATATATATATATATATATATATATATATATATATATATATATATATATATATATATATATATATATATATATATATATATATATATATATATATATATATATATATATATATATATATATATATATATATATATATATATATATATATATATATTATTTATTGTATCTCCTCATATATTGATAATATTATATGTCTGATAGCGATATTGATGATTTAGAACATTTAGAGTATAGATTAAGGAATATTAGTATTGGCGAAATTGATATTGTGGAACAACCCGATATAAATAATTATAGAAACAATTTAAATATGGCAAATCAATTCCAAGAGTTTTACCTTAAAGCAATTCCCGAATTTAACGGACAGCCTGAAAATGTAGGGAACTTTTTAAAAGCTTTGATCTAGTAATGAATCAATTCTATGATGCAGATTATCCAAATTTATATCTTAACCATTTTCTATTAAATTACATTCAAATGAAATTAATTGCACAAGCCAGGTTAATTATTAACACTAAAATTATAAACACATGGATAGACTTAAGACAGGCAATTGTTGAGAACTTTACAGACCAGCGTGATGAAATTAGCTTACTAGGCGAATTATTGACACTGAAACAGAAACATAACGAGGATGCCTTAGCGTTCAGTAATCGTTGCAGACACATTGAACAATTACTCATCTTTAATTTAATATCAAATGAATGTAACGAGGGAATTTCAGTATTAAAACAAAACATGTACAGACAACAGACACTCAAAGCATTTATTGGTGGCCTAAAAAAACCCCTTAGCATGGTGGTTCGGTCGACCCGACCGGACAGCATAAAACAACCGTTAAAATTTATATTCTCCGAGGAAAATTATGAATATAGGGACAGATTATTACAACGGTCAAATTTCAATAATAATAATAACAATAACAGGCACGACAAGCAACAAAAACCAGTTTTTCAAAGAAACACCCCAAATTTTAACAACATTCAATTTCAAAAACCCTTCCAACAAAATTATCGTGCACCTTTTAACTATAATTCAAACAGACCCCAAACGTCTCACCCACAATTTCCGAGAAGCCCTTCAAATCAATACTCAATGAGAAGACCGACGTACAACCCTAATGACAATACTAGAAGATATCCACAGGCTATGGATGTCGGCAGTAACAACACAAGACATTAATGTCAGCCGATAACAACCCTCACAAAATAGACGAAACAATTTTCCTTCCAACAATTTTCGAAAAAGACAAAATTTCATACCAGAAGAATTAAACTATAACGAAACGAATAATTATTTTCCTTTCAATGAATTAGAACAAAGACAACATTTCTTACCAGAAGAATTAAATTATGACGTAACAAATAATGAACAATCACCCTCCGAATTATACGATGCACAGCATCAAAATTTTCCGATAGCAGGGAGCTCAAGAACAGAACCGTAATAGATATTAATAATTTTAACACAGTATCCCAGCTACCCTGTCATAATAAAAGAACTACCCGGAAAAATACTGCTCGACTCCGGTAGTACTAAGAGCCTTTTAAACCCTTCCATAGCATATACAAACTTTTATAATAATATTTACGATCACCCGTTTTTGATAAAAAGTGCGCATGGTTACTCCAGCCATAATAATCGCGCTAAAATAATTTTAAACTCACTAACGGATAGCGAACAAGAATTTTGTTTATTTGACTTTAATAAGAATTTTGTAGGTCTGATTGGAATAGACTTTCGGATAAAAAATCAAGCGAACATTGATTTTAAAAATAAGAGACTCAATTTAAGAAATCGAAGCATTAGAATTAACTTTCCTTATACAATTGATCATGAGGACAAAATGGGTAGTGATAGTAGTAGCAATAACAATTGAATAAATAGGAGCATCAAAGCAACTGATGAAATGAATCACCTTAACGTAAATAATACAAGAGACAGAAGCATTACCGCACTTGAACTAGGAAATCAACACCAACAATTAAACGCTGACTACAAAAGGTTGCAGCTACTGAATGAAACGGGAGAAATATTCACCCACAATAAATGTAAACGTGATCAAGTTTCATTAAACACATATGAATATCATCGAAATAAAAATGTGAGTGATACGAGGACGATACAAAAAGATATAACGGATCAAATTCAAAATAAACCGAATATGATATTAAATAAGTCTTCCCATCACCAGAATTATAATAGAAATTATACCGGGAGTGTACAAAAAAATATTACAGATCAAATTAGGATAAATCACTTAAATAACCAGGAAAAAGAAATTTTAATTGATTTATGTACAGAATTTCAAGATATTTTTGCAAAAGACAATGAACCGCTGACGCATACAAACGTCATTAAACACAAAATCAGGCTAAAAGACGATATACCAATAAACGCCAAATTATATAGATACCCATATATTCACAAACCAGAGGTAGACAAACAAATTAACGAAATGCTAAATCAAAGAATAATTAGGAACAGTCATAGCGCTTATAATAGTCCGATATGGGTGATCCCAAAAAAAGCAGATGCCAGCGGCAAACAAAAATGGCGGATCGTTGTGGATTACCGCAAGTTAAATGAGAAGACTATACCTGATAGACACCCTATACCAAAAATCGAAAAGATACTGGATAAACTCGGGCATGCACAATATACATTTAATTTCGGGCTACCACCAGATTGAAATGGACTCAAATGGCATTGAAAAAACGGCGTTTAGCACTGATACAGGCCATTATGAATACTTCAGAATACCGTTCGGGCTTTCAGGGGCGCCTGCTACATTTACCCGACTGATGCAACACGTTTTGAGCGGTTTAATACGAAAAACATGCTTAGTATACATGGATGACGTGATAGTGTTCTCGACATCACTACAAGAACATATCGAAAAATTAAAATTAGTATTTGAACGATTTAGACAAAGTAATCTGAAAATACAGCTAGTCAAAAGCGACTTTCTGCAAAAATAAGCGGAATTCCTCGGGCCTATAATGACGCCAGAAGGCATCAAGCCTAACCCAAAGAAACTAGACGCCATAAGAAAATTTCCAATACCCAAAACGCCAAAAGAAATTAAATCCTTCCTAGGACTTATAGGCTACTACAGGAAATTTATAGAAAACTTTGCACATGTCACAAAACCACTAACGAAATGTTTAAAGAAAAACGTAACAATCGACATTAACGACGGAGAATGCATAAATGCCTTTAATACATGTAAAGACATATTGATGAATTCACCAGTATTAATACCTCCAGACTTTTCAAAGGAGTTCATTTTAACAACAGATGCATCAAACGTGGCAATCGCAGGGATTTTAAGCCAAAGAGATCCGAAATCAGACCAACCAATAGCTTACGCTTACAACGTTAAACGAAACAGAATCTAGATACAGCACAATAGAAAATTAACTACTGGCCATAGTATGGGCCACAAACTACTTTAGACCCTATCTATACGGCAGGAAATTCACAATATATACAGACCATAAACCATTAAAATGGCTATTTTCCCTGAAACAACCTAACTCAAAATTATTAAGGTGGAGACTCAAACTAGAAGAATACAATTTCAAAATAGAATATAAAAAAGGTAAATTAAATAATGCAGCGGACGCACTTTCGAGAGTAGAGATAAACCCCTTAGACGTAGATAAGCAATCAATGATAAACAATGTAGACGAAAACGACGACGTTATAACGATAAGCGACGGAGAGACAAGAAATTCCAACGCAGATTCTTATTCCGCACCGGGCATGTCAATCTTAGAAGAAGAAATAATCAACAGTAAAACAAACCAGATATTCTTTTAAAATGCAGATAACCCGGAGATTTTATCACTAAGAAAGGACAAAAGAAATTTTATTCACGCCATATTTAATTTAAACTAAACGATCCAAGTCAAATAGAACAATGTATCAAAGAATATTGTAAATGAACGAGATTATGAAATGGTAAGTTCGGCAATTAATCAAAAATTTAATAACGTGGAATCACCTAAATTTTATAGATGTTTAGAAACTAGAGAAGAAATAAATAGCGAAGAAGAACTCCAAGAGAAAATAGTTTTATTCCACGAGGGAAAAAGTAATCATCGAGGCGCTGATGAGACCTATTTACGAATGAAACGCAAATACTATTTTCCGAATTTAAAGCGAAAAATAGAAGTTTATAAAAAATTGCGAGTTATGTAAAACATGTAAATACAACAGAAATCCAGCGCAAATTTCACTAGAACACACACCCACACCATCTAGGCCTTTAGAAATCTTACACCTAGACACTTTCCAAATTGAAACGTCTCAATTTCTAACAGTATTCGACCCCTTTAGTAAATTCTGGCATGCATTTCCGATAAAAAGTAAAAATGCAACAGATATCTCCAAGAACTTAATTAAATACTTTTCCCAATACGGAAACTGTAAAACAATAATTTCGGACTCCGAGACTGAATTCTCAAATATATTAATAAAAGAGCTATTAAAAGCTTACCAAATTGAGTTACATGTGACAACAACGCAAAATCCGATGTCAAACGGTCCGATCGAAAGATTTCACAGTACAATAATTGAGCACTATGGATTATTTAAAACAAAATTTAAAGAAATGAAACCAATTGACTTAATGCCTTATTGTATTTTCGCATATAACTCCTCCATACACTCTCAAACCTTAAAACCACCTTTTGAACTAATATTCGGATATACACCTGAATTATTTAATTATGACCCAGAAATAATTATCACCCAAGAATATAACATGAAACATAAAGACTTAATGAAAATTATTTACGAAGTCATTCAAGATCGAATCGAAAACTCAAAATACAAAACGCTACAACGGACGAATCAAAATACTAACCAACCTTTTAAAGAAGGAGACATAGTGTACAAAAAGATCCCTCCAGGATTTCACAAAAAACACAAAAACCCTTCCACTGGACCTTATTCAATAATTTCCCTTATTGAACATAATAAAGCCATAATATTAAATCACAGAACTGACGAACAGACAATCACCCATTTACGCAATCTTCGCCTTGCAGGTTCATTCTCTTCACCAGAGTAAAGCCCTAATTAGAAGACCTAACAGACAATCCAGGCATACTACCACGCAAACTGGGACAAGCCTTTTCAGAAAACGATAAATGGAGAATGATTCATATACATGACCTACGACGACTTTAACAGACTAAAAACTTACTTGGAATTACTCACTCAAATCAGTTATTTGTTAAATAATGTACTAAACATGATATTAACAACAGAAAATGCAATTACCTTTTCAAAATTGAACACGTATCATACGTCAATACTGAAACCGAAATTTATATCAAAAGAATTAGAAAATATTGAAAACCATATCTCAAAATCAAGATTAATAACAAAATCCGACATTTCACTTTACGAAAAAATATTTAAAATAAAAACCGTTCAAATTGACTTTAAAATTATATTCCAAATAGATATACCTTTAGTAGACAAATCAGATTATATTTACTATCAATTGTATGCATTACCAGTCTCTAAAAATCCGTATACCTTCAGAATGATTGTCCCTAGAACCAAGTACCTAATCCTTAGCAGCAAACACTACGCTTACAGAAACGAAAAGTGTAGAAATCTAAAAGACCAAACATACTTTTGTGAAAATGACAACCCGACAGCACTTAACGAAAACAACCCATGCGAAATTAAACTGATCAACTTCCAGAAACTGATAAACATTTGCAAGCAAGAACTTGTCAAAATAACAAAAACAACAGTCTCTAAATATGGCAATACACAATACATAATAGTGGCACCCGAAGAAACAAAAATCAAACTTAGCTGCGAAGAAAATGAAGAAACCAAAATAATCAGCGGAACAAAACTGCCGACTCTGAAACCCAAATGCCAACTTATCATCAATAACGAAAGATTCAGTTCAGTACAAATGGCATCGGAAACACAACAATAGTTCAATCTCCCAAACATCGAATTGGTAACAAATAAAGCACCCATATTCCCAGACAAATTACCAGAACTAAAATTAGAAAATGTCCAACTGCACGACTTGAACAATATCAAATCCCAGTTACAATCCATCAATGGCAGAATTCCAGGAACCATCGATTTGCCCATATACCACCCTAGTGTATGGACAATTATATTATACATTGTGATAATAATAACAATAATCACAATAACTTCAAGATACATCTGGCAGAAATCAAAAAGAAAACTGCTGACTCCAAACCAATTATTGGATTCCCGATGACTATTCGGAACGAACCATAGGCTTCGTTCTCTAAAGGATGGAGGAGATAACAATAGCCAACTCATACAATGTATATAAGAAGTACAGATCCCGATTCAACACCCAAGGTCGCTGACGAATGGGTTAATTAATAGCAGCGCAATTAGAAGAATAGACTATTCATAGATGGGTAAACAACTAGACCTTCAAATCAGCAACCAGCCACCTGCCAGGATCACCTTTAAGACTGCAAACTAGGTGGAAACCGCCTCTCGGTCCACGCCCCACCAGAGACTATATATGGAAGTTACCAGACCACGGACGGACATTCCTACATTGTTATTGCTTGAGTCTCTTTTAAATTGTCATAATTTATATTTATCAATTTTTATTAATATTCATAAGTATTTTATGTAACTATAATCAATAAATTCTTTTAAAAATTCAAGTGTGTTAACAAGAAAGTTAACTCACACTTCCCAGATTGTCTGATCCTGAGCAATGAAGATGTCCTGCCAGCCGAGGGTCGATTTAAACGCCCTCAAAGGCAGTACTGGCGGGTTGCTCGGAGAATAGTTACAGCCTTAAAATGGACTGGAGATTCTCCTATCTTTCCTAATCAGGCTGTATAGAGCCAGTCTAGCTTGGAATTATATTCCATCCAGCTGGACGGTGATTAGGGAGTTTACATTCCCAAATTGGGACATAATGACCTCCTACCCACATCACTGAGACCTCTCAGTGTTACATCATTCCTTCTGAAGGGATTGGAAAAAATACTGGACGGACACATTAGGGGGGACATCTTAGTCAACAACCCCCTCAATACCCACCAGTATGCCTACCAAACTGGCAAATCTACTGAGTTAGCACTCAATAACCTCGTCGAGAAAATCACACACTCCCTGGATAACAGGGAGGTGGCGGTGGCTGCATTTCTCGATATTGAAGGAGCATTTAATAATGCATTACCTATCTCCCTCTACGAAGCCACTATCGCTAGAAGGGTGGAACCTACCATTTTTGGCTGGATCGGAAGCATGCTTCACAATCGGACCGTTATTACCTCCTTGCAGGGGGAGGTGGTCAGCTTCAGGGCTGCGAGGGGGTGCCATCAGGGGGGGTTCTATCCCCTTTGCTGTGGTCCCTCTTTGTGGATGATTTGCTGGCTATCCTGGGGCTGTGGGAGGTTGAGGTCCAGGCGTATGCTGATGGTCTAGTCATAATGGTTAGAGGCAAATCTGAGGAGGAACTAGCAAGTACTTTTCAAAAGTCACTAAATGTAGTGAATGATTTGTGTCAGAGGGAACAGATGTCTGTGAACCCCTGCAAAACTATCATTGTTCCATTTACCAGAAGAAGAAGGCTGGACAGATTAAAACCACCTATTCTAATGGGGGAAACGATTCCATTTACGGAACAAGCAAAATATCTGGGGGTTACCCTAGATAAAAAGCTCAACTGGGACGTACAGTTAGAGAATGTAATCCGCAGGGCCAAACTGACCCTGTGGACATGCCGTAGAATCTGTGGAAATAACTGGGGAACAAACCCCCAACAGATGTACTGGCTCTATGTAGTGGTTATCAGACCAATGATAACATATGGAGCCATAGTTTGGTGGCCCAAGGCACTTCGTGGTATCGCGAGGGCCAAACTGACTCATATACAGAGACAAGCTTGTTTGATGATAACGGGAGCGATAAGCACCGCACCATCAGCCGCTCTGGAGGTCCTCCTTAATATTCCACCTCTTCACATATGGCTGGAGAGGATAGCGAGGTGGACAACGTACAGATTAAAACAAACGGCAGACAGCATGCCGAAGGAAATCAGTTTGGGAGGGTCCGGACTCCTCGATGACATTGAGGGTCATGGGATACTGGGAATGGTCTCAGACTGGATGCCTACAGAGATCAGTAGGGATCTGACTTTCAAGACCGTCCTCCTGGAAAGGGAGGACTGGAAACGAAATCAAACGACCCTATTGAGAGCCAATCTTTGCTGGTATGCTGACAGCTCCAAAACCAATATGGGAGTAGGAGCCGGTGCATATGGGGGCAACACCGATGCTAGACTATCAACTAGCCTCGGCAAGTATGCAACCATACACCAGGCAGAAGTGTATGCCATCGAGATGTGTGCAAGGGAAAGTATAGAAAACCAGTGCACACACAAATCGATAAAGATATATACAGATAGCCAAGCTGCAATAAAGGCTCTTGGTTCCTACGGTTGCAATTCAAAAAGGGTATGGAGTTGTAAATCTGCCCTCAACTAACTGGGCAGCTGTAATGAGGTGTCGCTGGTCTGGATACCGGGTCACTCGGACCATGATGGCAATGTTGCGGCCGACGCGAGTTACAGCACCCTGTATAATGCTGTAATGATATCTCGTGTTACTATAGTAATAGGATCGAAGCAGTCGTTCAACACGGAAATACTAAAACCGCTGATTAATCATAGTCAACATAATTATTTAGTTTAAGTTGTTTTATTTTATAATGTAAGCTAAGCATATTCGACTTTATATATACAAGTAAGATACAATATTATGTTGGAATTTATTACGAGTGTTTCAACTTTAAACATCGTGTATTTCTCCTTTGTTTTAAAATTATAATTAAACTTGTTGTAATTTCGAAATAAAGTTTTTTTGTTTTGAAGTGCCAAAAGGACACTATCCAAACTGGCGCAGTCGTTAGTATAGGTTTAAGTGTATTTTTGACAAAAATCTCAAAGGTACACGTCGATTTTTATCGTTAAAATACCTGCAACCTACAAAATTTAAAGTGACCAACATCGTCAACGAGGAAGGACATCATCGCCAACCTCAACAGCAGAAGCCAACAACAGCAGAAGCCACCACTAGCAGAAGACAACACAGCCACAAAAGGAAGGACATCATCGCCAACCTCGAAGGGCCAAGTCAAGTATAGATAGAAGTGACCAAAAATCGTCAGTGAAGAAGGACAACATTGCAGACTTCATAATTAAGGGAATGGAAAAATTATTGTGGGTAATTTTCATTATCCTTTATAAATTTATCCCATAAATTTTATAATTGTGTATGTCTGACTCAGATAAACGTTTTAATAGCTTTTCTAGACAAAATATAATTAAACCAGCCAAATTAGTGTTAAATTTAGAAAATAATTTTACGTTAGAAAATAAAAATATTAAAATGACTGAACAAAACGTTGCTGCACAAACAAAAATTGAATCTTATCATATTAATGCAATTCCCAGTTATGACGGGAATCAAGCCACTTTGGCATTGTTTATTGGAGCTTGTGAAAATTTCTTATCATCTTTTGTTGATACACAAAATTTAAATAATTCCCGCAATAATTGGATTCTTAGAATAATAGTTAATAAACTAGAGGGTATAGCTAAATCTTTAATAGCTAGTAGAGAAGATGCCACAAATAGGCCCCGAATAAAACTTCTCTTACAACAATATTTTTCAGACCAGAGAGATGAAGATTGTTTAGCTAGAGACTTAATGTTACTTAAACCTAATCAAAATCAAACGCCATATCAATTTGGTATGCGAATACAAGATGCTAGAAGTTTGCTACAAAGTAAATTAAGATTAACTATAGATGATAACAATATTCGTTTAGTAAAAAATGAAATTTATGACAAAATGGCCTTGCAGACCTTTTTACATGGACTGCACGGACAATTAGGACTTGCAATTAGATTACAAAAACCGATACATTTAGAGCAAGCTATGGCATTAGTAGTAGAAGAAAATTTCCAGTATGGCAAAAAACAAATGAAATATATGCATACTAGCACACCTAATAAAATCAGCAATAGTAACAATTTTCAAAATAAACCATTCCAAAATAGTTTTACTTCTCAAAATCTAGGTAATTTTCATAAACCATTTTCTAGTAATCAACCATTTAATCAAAAACCATCTAATTCACAATTTTCGAGAAATAATTTTCCACAACTAAATCCTTTTGAGAGAAAACAAAACATTCAACAACAGAGACCCAATTATCAACCTGTTTCACAAAATTTCACAAGAAATTCTAATAGAAATGTTTTCCGACCCAACCCTAATTTTGTTCCAACTTATAAGCCTACCCCTATGGAAACTTCCACCAGAAATCATAGACCGTCAAATACCATACCTAATACACAAAACAGACGATATACGAGTGAGGAACTTTATCATCACGAAGTACAATCTGACAGACCTCTACAAAACAATGACTACAACGACTCAAATTTTAGTCAAGGAAATTATGAATATAATGAAACAAATTCTTAATATTGTGAACCTGATAACTTTTCAAAACCTGACCCTGAAAATTATTATGAACCTAGAGATAATTTTAATGATTATACCGAACATGAAGAAAATTTCTCATTTGAGCCTGAATTTAGATCAGAACAGATAATACAGGTTAATTTAGATAATTGCCAAAAACTACCCTACGTACTCGTGCCTGGTATAAATTTAAAATTCATGTTGGATAGTGGTAGTACGAAATCTTTATTGTGCCCATCTTTAGCTTATACTTATTACAAAAATTTTATAGAAAATGAATATTTTCAAATCAAATCCGTCCATCAGACAAGTAAACATAACGAAATTGCAAAAATTCCCTTACCATTCATTAATGTTCAACACAGGAAAAGCAAAATATAAATTTTACATTTTTAATATTAGTAATCAATATCATGGTCTGATTGGTTCTGATTTATTACAAAGGTTAGGAGCCAGAATAGATTTTAAAAATAGAAAATTAATTACAGATAAAGCAGTAATTCCACTTTATTTGCCGTCTGAACAACAGAATACTAATAAAAGAACTTATCAAAATTTTAAAATTGAAATAGAAGCAAGAACAGAGAAAATTATTAAAATTCCAGTTTCTTGTTCCACAAATACTGGTGTTTTATCGAAATTAACATTGCGACCTGGAGTAGAAATACGAGAGTCATTAGTTAACGCAGATCAGGGTTTTTCATATGTGAGTGTCTTGAATAGTACAGATAAACATGTACAAGTAATATTAAACTCGCCATTGAGACTTGACCCAATTACGGAAACAGAATTAAATTTCACTGAGCACTTTGACGAACACATGGACGTAGATTTCTCAGGGATAGAATTAGAATATCTTCAAAATCAAAATTTTGAAAAATTTAGACTTGATCATTTAAATATTGAAGAAAAAACAGCAATTGAAGCTTTATGTAGGGAATATAAAGATATATTTTATTGTGAAGGAGTCCCTCTCACATTTTCACATCAAATAAAACATCATATTAGATTATCTGACCCATATCCAGTTTATGTAAGACCGCATCACTTACCCCATGTTCAACAACAAGAAGTTAAACGACAAGTAGACGACTTACTAAAACAAGGTATAATTCGACCATCCTGTTCCTCATGGTCCAGCCCTGTATTAGTGATTCCAAAAAAAAAAAAGGACAGCAGTGGTAAACAGAAATTTTATATGGTAATAGATTATCGTAAATTAAATGCCAAAACTATCCCGGGCAAATATCCTCTTCCTAATATTTCCGACATCTTAGACAAACTTGGACGAAGCCAATATTAGACCACTCTTGACTTAGCTTCTGGTTACCATCAAATTGAAATGGCACCAGAAGATATTGAAAAAACTGCCTTTAGCTCGCAGGTCGGCCATTTTGAATATTTGAGGCTACCTTTGGGGTAATCAATGGGCCACCCTGTTTTGAGCGCCTAATGCAAAATATTCTGAGGGGTATACAAAACGAAAAATGTTTTTCCTATTTAGATGATATTATAGTATTCTCAACTTCCCTTCAGGAACATAATGAAAGGCTAAAAGACGTATTTGAAAGATTAAGACAGGCCAACCTAAAAATTCAGCTCGATAAAAGCGAATTTCTAAAGAAGGAAGTAATGTATCTTGGGCATATAATCACAGATCGCGGGGTGAAACCTAATTCAGATAAGATTAAGGCCATAAAACAGTATCCACTTCCCAAGACCCGTAAAGAAATCAAAGGCTTTCTAGGTCTTGTAAGGTATTATCGAAAATTCATACGCGATTTCAGAAAATTAACTAAACCACTAACTAAATGCCTCAAGAAAAATGCCAATATAAGTCATGACAAAGATTTCCTTGAGTCTTTTGAAACTTGTAAAAACATTTTGAAGAATGACCCTATTTTACAATATCCCGACTTTACAAAACCTTTTATTTTGACGACAGACGCTTCAAATGTAGCTTTGGGGGCAGTGTTATCGCAAGGACCTTTAGGTAGTGATAAACCAATAAGTTATGCATCTTGCACTCAAAATAATAGTGAACAAAAATATTCGACCATAGAAAAAGAGCTTTTAGCTATAGTTTGGGCGACTAAATATTTTAGGCCATATTTATACGGACGTAAATTTTACATTTACACCGATCATAGACCATTAGTTTGGTTAATGAAATTAAAAGAACCAAATTCAAAATTAACTAGGTGGAGATTGAAATTGGAAGAGTACGACTATGAAATTATATATAAAAAAGGCAAATATAATACGATCGCTGACGCATTATCTCGCATACAGGTAAATGCTCTAGATGATGAGATTTCATCTACGTTTAATAATGTAGACAGTAATGAGAGACGTTTACAGGACCTTGACCGTGAACTAAATACACCTCCTTTAAGCATGATATTACCTCAGTCGACAAACGAATATATACCACCTATGACTTCACCTGAAATGCCTTTTATCCCAATCGAAATTTCTAGTAGTCCAAATTCAGAAGATATCCCTTTAAGTAAACTAAGACGTAACTTACTCGCACAAAAACCAACTGAAAACTCGGACGAAAGTGATCATTCTCAAGTAAATGTTGAACTGAAAAAAGGTATACAAATATCTGAAAATCCCATTGAAAAACAACCGAATCAATATTATATTTCCCCAGTAAATTATAACCCTAGACCAGAAAACAGGTAAAAATTTATAATCAAACTAAATACTTAGTGCAAATTCCTCGACAAAATAATAGAGACCATATTGTTAAATTTGTACGAGATTATACCGTTTCAAATAAACGTGAGTATTTTAATTTTGAAACCGATCAATTATATAAGGACTTTAGTAATATTTACACTGAACTATTTAATGATAATGGCCCTGAAATAATAAGCTGCCCAAAACGTAGAATTCCTTTGGCCGACACAGCTGATATTCAAGAAGTAATACAACATTATCACATCTCTAAAACTAATCATCGTGGTATTAATGAGACACTTAAAGAAATAGCTAATAAATATTATTTTTCACACATGAAAGAAAAAGTTACTGAGTTTATAAATAATTGTGAAAAATGTAATATACCTTTAATGCTTACAGAAACTCCAAGTAAACCTTTCCAAATTTTACATATAGATACATTTATAATTGAAAATCAAATTTATTTAACTTTAATTGATTCATTTTCCAAATTAGGACAAGCAGTAGCTATTAGTAGTAAAAATCCGATAGAAACATGTAATGCTTTAATTCAGTATTTTTCTTACTACGGAACACCCGAGCAAATAGTAAGTGACAATGGTTCAGAGCTATGCTCAGAAACTGTTAAACAATTAATTTGCACAAGATAAAAGTTCATTTCACCATCCCCAGAAATCCAAATTCTAATGGTCTCATAGAACGCTTGCATTCAACTATATTAGAACACATATGCATATTACGTCAAATTTATCCAAAAGACCCGATAAGAAAAATTATGTGTTATGCGATTATGGCATACAATCATAGCATTCATTCAGCCACAAATTTTACCCCGTTTGATATTGTCTTAGGTCATACTTCTAGTAAAGATGTGTATGATATAAACGATCAACAAGAACTCTTACAAGACTACCTATTACAACATAAAAATAAACTAAATTTAATGTACAAAAAAATTAAAGAGAATTTGGAAAAAATAAATTAAGATTTGTGCCCGGCAGAAATTCCAAAGATGATACCGCTTTATTTAATAAGGAAACACATGTCTATACTAAAGTAGATAAACGAAATAAAAATAAACCAAAATTCGAAGGTCCATTTGAATTGATAAAAGTTACAGATAAAAATGTTGCATTAATTAGAAAAAACTCTGGACGCAGCAAGTGCGTTATGGTAGTGAATTTTCATTAAAATGTTTTTAATTGCAAATATGTGTTTCCTTTTTAAGAAAGCAGGCATCAATTTTGGTTACCAGTATAACCTATATAGTAAAAACAATGTGCCATGTTTCATAAAAATAACTTTATTGTGTGAAAATGTACAAAAATTTCCAAAAGTAAACTTAAAGTGTTCCCGGAAAAACTCGTTTCTTGGTCAACCTTATAGGTTAATAGCAAATTGAGCTATTCAAATTTGAAGCATTTAATGAAAATTCGCTACCATAACGCACTTGCTGCGTCCCGAATTTCTTTTCTTACAAACATGCATCGCTGAAAAATTCAAAAATTCAATAACATAAGGCGTGTTTGATTTAAAAAAAAAGAAAATTTGTATCACCAACGACTTATGGGCCATCCTGTGATTGTAGAAATATTTTTTTAAGATGTAGCTCAAGACACCCTATAATTAATATATACAAATTTTCTTCATATCTTGTATAATAACGGATATATTGAGCTTTATTGATTTTTTACGAAAATTCGACAAAAATTATATACCATTAAACGATAAACTCTAAAGCTAAGGCTACTGCCAAGCATCAGAGAAAGGGTCTATTTGAAATGAATTTTCTGGGAACATTTTAGTAAAATGAAGGACAATGACGGTTGAAACTAAGACTTCAGAGTTTGTAAAAGATCCTTCTTGAGACATTTGATTTCCATATCCCGTATTAGATTCAAGTTCTTTGCCTAAATGTTGCCGATTTTGACGTTTTAAATCGCAACTTTGACGTTTTGAGGAAAACCCCAATTTATTTTTCTTTAAATGCCTATAACTTTTTTGTCTTTTGACCTACATAGCTAAATTTTGGTAGGTGGCTTACCTATAAGGATATTAACTAGCGTACCAAATTTTGTTGCCCTTACTTTGTTAATTCCGGAGATATAAATTTTTTTCGAAAGAAAACACAAAATTTTCCGGGAAAACCTGGGCAGATTTTCCTGGCTAACGAACTTATCCAAGCCATTTGCAAAAGGAATTTTTCCACCAAATTTAGTCAAAATCGGCCTATTATTTTTTGAGTTATCGGTGTGATACATATATATATATATATATATATATATATATATATATATATATATATATATATATATATATATATATATATATATATATATATATATATATATATATATATATATATATATATATATATATAAACATATAAAAATTGAAACGGACCCCGGATATGTGTTCTAGGGGGCCTAGTTCGCGGTCATTTGAAGAAATTTTTTCAAAAGTCGGGATCTCCTCATTAGTGAATTTTTTTTAAGAAAATTCACTAAAAATAAACAAATAGCTAAACGACATCTACGAAATCTAAAACGACCTATTGTTTCAGGTCAATCCTCTTCCTCACCCATGTCCTTGGACAGGTAGACTTTAACAGACTGAATGACAACCCTGGACTGCTACCCCTAAAAATAGGAACTATGCAAAACGCAATCGATAAATGGACATTGATTAGAACGATTGAACTACAACCACTTTTACAAGACTTTAACTTTTTACAAAACACATCCTATCACCTGAACATCTCTATACAAAACTCCCCTTATAATGAATCCTATTAGGAAGAACTACGAAACTATCAAAATGTGTTATTCCATGAAATAAGTGAAACTAACAAAATTTTCAAACAAATTATACCATCAAGTTTAAATCGAAAAAAGAGAGGTTTGATTAACGGACTCAGAACAGTAATTAAGTCTATCACAGGAAATTTAGATGATAATGATGCTAAACGTTATGACTCAACAATTTTAGAGCTAACTAGTAACCAAAATAAATTAGAAATAATTCAACAAAATCAAATGTCACTAACAGAAACCGCTATTACCAAATTTAATCAAACAGTTTACATTTTGACTAACAATCAAAAAAAGATAGCAGACCGTATTGAATTCCTAACAAAAAATTTTGAGCTGAAGACTTAAGACAGGATTACATGGACATAGTAAACATAGCTCAAATGCTCTTTGTTCAGTTAATTACCGAAATAACGGGAATTAAAAATATTTTGGAGACTTTAGTTAATGCAATAACATTTGCCAAATTGAAGACTATGCATCCCTCTATTTTAGAAACAGATGACTTATTGATGGAGCTTACTAAAATTCAAAGATATAAAGTAAATCTGCCATATAAGGTTAATATAGATAATATGGCCCTTTATGAAGAAATAGTTACTATTAAAAGCTACTACAAAACCACTCAGTTAACATTCATTTTAGACGTACCTTTAGTTGAGTCAGCATATTACGATTACTATCATTTATATGCCTTTCCCATTCATAATAGTTTAACCCATACATTCCTAACATTAATTCCCCATTCAAAATACCTTTCCTTGAATGATGAAAATTACAATCTTCATAATGGACCATGTCGAGAAGTCCGACCAACTGAATTCCTGTGTCAAACCCAAACAATGAATCACATCAGTCCAAACAGCCCTTGTGAAATACAATTAATAAAGTTCTCCACCCAGTATAACAATTGTGAGCATCACCAAATTTTAATAAATGATGTGAATATTCAGAAGATCAGCGAAAGTAAATGGATCATCATCTCTCCAGTAGAAAACATAGTCACTACAGATGCAGCGATGACCGTAAAATCATGGCCATAGATGGTAGTTATCTGGCAAAAATAGAAGAAGGCTGCGAGGTAAAAATCAAAGGACAAACCGTAAGTTCTCATCAATCTGAAATTAAAAACTTTTCTATGTGCCGTTACCTGAACTCAAATTTAGTGAACTCTCTATGAACTCAAAACTTAACATTGTGCCTTTACATCTAGAATCTATAAATTTAGATGAATTGAATTGAAGTGAAATCCCAACTACAGCATCAGAAGGAGTTACTACAAACAATAAGTGTTCCTGTTATGCATACTTCGATAAGTGTTTTTACTTTAACTGTTTGTGTTCTTTTATTAACAGTAGCATGTTTCTGTTTTTGGAAATTTAAAGGCAGAATAACCAGTGCCGTAGCCGAGTCCAAAATGATCAATGAACTTAAGAAGACCCACGAAGTTCCCCTGGAGGACATCAATTTCAAGATTTAGGTACCCTAAATCTCATCTGACAAGGGAGGAGTTACAGCACCCTGTATAATGCTGTAATGATATCTCGTGTTAGTATAGTAATAGGATCCAAGCAGTCGTTCAACGCGGAAATACTAAAACCGCTGATTAATCATAGTCAACATAATTATTTAGTTTAAGTTGTTTTATTTTATAATGTAAGCTAAGCATATTCGACTTTAGATATACAAGTAAGATACAATATTATGTTAGAATTTATTACGAGTGTTTCAACTTTAAACATCGTGTATTTCTCCTTTGTTTTAAAATTATAATTAAACTTGTTGTAATTTCGAAATAAAGTTTTTTTGTTTTGAAGTGCCAAAAGGGCACTATCCAAACTCGCGCTTGCCAGGAGTGGTGCCCAGAGGGACTTTATCGGACCAGAACCGGTGCTGGGAATAACAGCATGCACAGCAAAACATACCATAAAGACCTGGACAGAAAGAATGACAATCCAGCAATGGCAAAATCTGCCAGGATTAGCTCACTCTAAGGCCTTCATAAATGGCCTGTCTGAGTCAAGGGCTAAAAAAACTTCTAGAGCTAAACAGACAACTGATTACTCTAGTCAGCCTATATACAGGACACTGCCGCTTGCATCACCACATGCACCGAATTGGAGTCGGTCACGAAACTGAGTGCCGGCTGTGTATGGAGTGACGAGACAGCAGAACAAGTACTGTGTTCCTGTCCGGCGGCGGACAGGACTAGATACCTGCTCTTTGGCAAGACAAAGCTTGCTCCGGAAGATCTGGATCAACTTTCGCCCACAAAGATTATCGACCTCTGCAGGAGGCTGGCTTTGTGGGGTGAAATATAGACCATTAGGCGCGAGCCACAATAGACCAGTATGGCCCACTCACATTCAAACCTAACCTAATCTAAGTTAATTTTGTGAGTAAATTAAATTGGTTTGGTTTGGTTGAGTCATTTTAAAATTTATAGGGGATCTATCTCTTTCAACCATAAAATAAAATTAAACAGATTTTTTTTTTGCAATATGACATTAGTTATTTAAATATTTTCAGCTATAAGTTTTGAATTGATCACTTTAAACAATGAACCAAGCTAAAAATAAATTAAATGTGTTTGACTGACTTAAAAATTTCTTAAATAATAGTATTATAAAAGGACACAAGTAAATCAATCAAAAATTAAGGAAGGAGTACTTACAGGGATTTCAGCATGCTGTCCAAACCAGTCTTCTTACTTTTTGACCACCTGTTATGCGAATGAGTGAGGTTCTTTGTATACCAGCAAATTGTTGAAACAATCCAACGCTTAAATTGAACTTTTATGTCTTAATTAAGGCCGTATATACATGTGTTCTCTACAATTTGTTAGGTTAAGGATAGTCACTCTAAAATAGTTCTTTAGTTGCAACAAGTAGCACTCAATGTTGCATAAAAATATTTTTTATGACAGAAAAGCTTTTTAGAGATTCTCTTTGTTACTTTAAAAGACCCATAATGTCAATTCTTTTTTAAAATGCTGTTGAGAGCAACTTGGCTAATAAAACATAAAAGTGTTGCAATTTGACTGTATCTCTACTTAGTAAGACATCAATATAACAACTAAAAATTCGGGACGCAGCAAGTGCGTTATGATAGTGAATTTTCATAAAAATGTTTTTAATAACAAATATGTGTGTTTTTTTAAGAAAGCAGGCATCAAATTTGGTTACCAGTATAACCTATATAGTAAAAACAATATGCCATGTTTCATCAAAATAACTTTATTGTGTGAAAATGTACAAAAATTTCCATAAGTAAACTTAAAGTGTTCCCGAAAAAACACGTTTCTTGGTCAACCTTATAGGTTAATAGCAAATTAAGCTGTTCAAATATGAAACATTTGATCAAAATTAGCTACCATAACGCACTTGCTGCGTCCAGAATTTCTTTTCTTACAAACATGCATTATATTTCGATGGAAAATGCAAAAATGCAATAACATAAGGCGTGTTTGATTAAAAAAAAAAGGAAATTTGTATCACCAACGACTTATGGGCCACCCTGTGATTGTAGAAATATTATTTTAAGATGTAGCTCAAGACACCCTATAATTAATATATACAAAAATTTTTCATATCTTATATAATAACGGATATATTGAGCTTTATTAATTTTTTACGAAAATGCGACAAAAATTATATATCATTAAACGATAAACTCTATAGCTAAGGCTACTGCCAAGCATCAGAGAAAGGGTCTATTTGAAATGAATCTTCTGGAAACATTTTAGTAAAATGAAGGACAATGACGGTTGAAACTAAGACTTCAGGGTTTGTAAAACATTCTTCTTGAGACATTTTATTTCTATAGCCCGTATTAGATTCAAGTTATTTGCCTAAATGTTGCCAATTTTGACATTTTAAATCGCCACTTTGACGTTTTGAGGAAAACCCCAATTTATTTTTCTTTAAATGCCTATAACTTTTTTGTCTTTTGACCTACATAGCTAAATTTTGGTAGGTGACTTACCTATAAGGATGTACACCTGCGTACCAAATTTGGTTGTCCTTACTTTGTTAATTCCAGAGATATAAATTTTTTTCGAAAGAAAATACAAAATATTTTCCGGGAAAACCTGGGCAGATTTTTCTGGCTAACGAACTTATCCAAGCCATTTGCAAAAGGAATTTTTTCACCAAATTTAATCAAAATCGGCCCATTATTTTTTGAGTTATCGGTGTGATACATATATATATATATATATATATATATATATATATATATATATATATATATATATATATATATATATATATATATATATATATATATATATATATATATATATATATATATATATATATATATATATATATATATATATATATATATATATATATATATATATATATATATATAAACATATAAAAACTCTGGACGCAGCAAGTGCGTTATGGTAGTGAATTTTCATAAAACTATTTTTTAATAGCAATAATGTGTGTTTTTTTAAGAAAGCAGGCATCAAATTTGGTTACCAGTATAATCTATATAGTAAAAACAATGTGCCATGTTTCATCAAAATAACTTTATTGTTTGAAAATGTACAAAAATTTCCGAAAGTAAACTTAAAGTGTTCCCGAAAAAATTCATTTCTTGGTCAACCTTATAGGTTAATAGCAAATTGAGCTATTCAAATATTAAGCATTTGATCAAAATTCGCTACCATAACGCACTTACTGCGTCCAGATTTTTTTTTCTTACAAACATGCATTATATTTCGATGGAAAATGCAAAAATGCAATAACATAAGGCGTGTATGATTAAAAAAAAAGAAAATTTGTATCACCAACGACTTATGGGCCACCCTATGATTGTAGAAATATTTTTTTAAGATGTAGCTCAAGACACCCTATAATTAATATATACAATTTTTTTTCATATGTTGTATAATAACAGATATATTGAACTTTATTGATTTTTTTACGAAAATTCTACAAAAATTATATACTATTAAACGATAAACTCTAAAGCTAAGGCTACTGCCAAGCGTCAGAGAAAGGGTCTATTTGAAATGAATTTTCTGGAAACATTTTATTAAAATGAAGGACAACGACGGTTGAAACTAAGACTTTAGGGTTTGTAAAACATCCTTCTTGAGACATTTTATTTCTATAGCCCGTATTAGATTTAAGTTATTTGCCTAAATGTTGCCAATTTTGACATTTTAAATCGCCACTTTGACGTTTTGAGGAAAACCTCAATTTATTTTTCTTTAAATGCGTATAACTTTTTTGTCTTTTGAGCTACATAGCTAAATTTTTGTAGGTAACTTACTTATAAAGATATAAACCTGTGTACCAAATTTGGTTGCCCTTACTTTGTTAATTCCGGAGATATGATTTTTTTTCGAAAGAAAACACAAAATTTTCCGGGAAAACCTGGGCAGATTTTCCTGGCTAACGAACTTATCCAAGCCATTTGCAAAAGGAATTTTTTCACCAAATTTAATCAAAATCGGCCCATTATTTTTTGAGTTATCGGTGTGATACATATATATATATATATATATATATATATATATATATATATATATATATATATATATATATATATATATATATATATATATATATATATATATATATATATACCGGGTGTCAACGAATTTATTAGACAAGCCATAATTTCTATAGTATTAGGTGTATCAAAATGAGATTCGGTACAGGCAAATGGTACGTGAAGAGGATAGTTTTAGCATATTTTTCACTTTCCGCTCACTTCCGGTTTTACCGGAAATGGTCCAGGTTTTGAATTTTTAAATAGAACACCCTGTATATTTTCACATTTTCGGATTTCTGAGACAATTATTAATCAGAATGTGACATTTTCAAAAGTTTTTACGCCTACTTGATTTTTTTATAGCCACTTAATATTGCATATATCTATATTTTGCCGTTGTTTTCATCGAGACTTCCTTGGTAACCAAAACACTGATTTTCACAATGACAGTGACATACGCTTTTTGAACAGACATAGAAGTTACTTAAGTTTAGTTAAATTTCAGTTTAATTTCTTGTCACAATTATGTATACTCAAAGTGAGAAAGTGGACATGTTATTAATATTTGGAGAGTGTCATAGAAATTCAAGGAATGCTGCCGAGTTGTATGCTCACAGATATCCCAATCGGCAACATCCATCCCATCAATATTTTCCGTATGTTGAGAATCGTTTCAGACAAGGAGGAAATCGAGATGCGGAACAGAGGTTTATCATAAATGAAGACACTGAGATTGACGTTCTTGCCATGGTTGAGGTTGATAAAACGGTTTCTTTAAGAGAAATTAGTCGAGAACTGCAGATAAGTCATGAATCGGCAAGAAAAATACTGAAAAACCACGGGTATCGAGCATTTAAGTATCAGATACATCAACATTTGTATGGTGACGATGGCGATAGACGGGTATTGTTTTGTGATTGGCTGCTTCAAAATCAAAGAGTTAACCCAAATTTTATCAACTTCATTCTATTTTCCGACGAATCCCGATTTACAAATAATGGTATGTTCAATAAGCAAAATACTCGGTACTGGGCCCAACAAAATCAACACCAAATGAGAGAGGGCAATTTTCAAGAAAGGTTTGGCGTCAATGTCTGGGCTGGTATCATTCGAAACAGAATAATTGGGCCAATATTGTTTCAAGGTCAGTTAACAGGGGTTAGGTACTTAGGTTTTCTTCAAAATGAAATCGAAGATCATCTTGATAATCTACCTTTAGCAGTTTTACGGCGAATTTACTTCCAACAAGATGGAGCACCGCCTCACAATGCCAGAGAAGTTCTTAATTACTTAACAGAACATTTTAATAATCAAGTCATTGCAACCAATGGTCCCGTACGGTGGCCTGCACGCTCACCGGATCTCACTGTGCTCGATTTCTTTATTTGGGGGTATGTTAAAGAAAGGGTATACTATGCAACTGCTCCAGCCACTCTTGAAATCTTAGAAGAAAGAATTCTACACGCATTTAGAAGTATAACGCCTCAAATGTTAGAAAACGTGTGTAGAGAAACAATTGAACGGGCTGAAATGTGTCGTGAACAAGAAGGAATGCAGTTTGAACAATTACTGCAGTGAAAATTTTAATAAAATCGGATATTGTAATTTCAAATAATTTAAGTTCGTCGTTGAAGTTATTAGTTAATGTTGCTATTTTTTGTTAACTTTGTTAGTTCTCTTGATTTTTCTTTTCTTAACTTGTTAGTTTGTTAAATTTGTTTATCCAATCGCAAATAAATTATCATCGTTATATTCGTCAAAAATCCTTTTTTCGGAAAATGCTTGTCAAAAAAGTGTCGCCATTTGATAAATAATAATAAAAACGAAAATGTAATTTTGCCAACTTGTCTTATTCATATCTATCATACTAGTCACTAAAACTTTGCGATTGTAGTTTTCTGAGATCACCTAAGGTACTTAGATTAGTTTTGGTCCGATCATGTCCACCTAGATGCAATATTAAAAGTGTCTCAAAATCAAGTAGGCGTAAAAACTTTTGAAAATATCACATTCTGATTAATAATTGTCTCAGAAATCCGAAAATGTGAAAATATACAGGGTGTTCTATTTAAAAATTCAAAACCTGGACCATTTCCGGTAAAACCGGAAGTGAGCGGAAAGTGAAAAATATGCTAAAACTATCCTCTTCACGTACCATTTGCCTGTACCGAATCTCATTTTGATACACCTAATACTATAGAAATTATGGCTTGTCTAATAAATTCGTTGACACCCGGTATATATATATAAATATATATATATATATATATAAACATATAAAAATTGAAACTGACCCCGGATATGTTTTCTGGGGGGCCTAATTAGCGCTCATTTGAAGAAATTTTTTCAAAATTCAAAAGTCGGGATCTCCTCATTAGTGAATTTTTTTTAAGAAAATTCACTAAAATGCTGTATAAAAGTTTTATTAATTATCTGTAAAAGCATTTACGTAATACCTATACAGTAAAATCGCTTAAAAGCAGCGTTCTGGTTTTATAAAGGTTTATAGTTTCAAGCTTTCAGAAAAGCTTTATAAAATATTTATAAAATAAATTTATATTTGTGCTGATAAAACGTTCTTAAAACATCTCAAACCCACAAAATTGTCACCAAAAGCCAAATAATGGTAGGCGATGGTTTAATGCAGTAAAAAAGAAAAGTTTTATACAATTAAAAAATAACAATAAAACAATTTAGTCATGAAATGCAGAATAATTGTTAGTTGGGTGTGCAACACCTTTCCTTAAATTTTCTTTCCTTCTAAGTATTGTGTTTTGTATAAATCCAATTCAAGTAAGAAAATATATCCATGCCTTCCTAAATATTTTACCATAGATAGCGAACATTTATATATATATATATATATATATATATATATATATATATATATATATATATATATATATATATATATATATATATATAACATCCTGCGGTGGATATGGCGTCCATGCATTAGGTATTTACGGTAGATTTTGCGTCCGCTGCGATATGGCGTCTGTATATCGGACGTCATATCGCATTGTTGATTTTTTGTCTTCTATGAACATTTTTGTCTTTTATAAAGTGATTCTGAGATTTTCATTTTGACGCCATAAACCCGAATGTTGGTGAAAGCGTATATCTTAGTTCAAGCCTTTCTTCTGGAGCGCTTGTTTAAATGTGTGACATTCTATATTTAGCTGATGTTTTTCAAGAATATTTACATGGAAAAAATTTTTAAACTGATTTTAGGGAACAGCCCTAATAAGCAAATCGCAAATAATAAATAAACAAAATAATTTTAATTTTCGATTGTTTTAATTTAGTTTTATTAAGTAGGTACTGTACATTTAAAGATTGTTTAGGCAAATAAGATGTAAAAAAATAGGGTGAGAATGTGAAAGTATGTGGAAGTTTGATTGTGTTGAACTCAGTTATTTTAGTAAATGCAGCAAGGTAGAAAAGTACTGTTTCGTTTAAAATTTTGTATTTTGTTTAATTTAATACACTAACATAGTTTATCAAGACTACTTTTCTAAAACCTCTGATATCACGTAAGTCTTTCATGCAAGATTCTGATACAAACTCAGATAGGTTCTTGAGCAAATGAAAATATAAGTATAAAACTACGTAAACTTTTTGAGAAGCCTTGTGTAAAAAGTGCGAGTGTATCTGTGTGCGTGCGAGCGAAGTGTGTGTGTGTGTGTGTGTGGTTGTATGTGCGTGTGTAGCACAATTTTGTATACAAGATAACTTTGAAAAGCATGAAGGTTATTTATGACTTCATTTTTGGTATATGAAATTCTTGGAAGTGTAAAATAAAGTTATTAAAAAACCTGCCCTATCGTAATAGCCTTTACATTTTTTTTTGTCTTTAAAATAGAAAACATTGCTTAGTTAATAATTCAGCAAATCGTTAAAATGTGTTTTGAAATGGTCTTTAAAAACTCAAGTAAAATATCTCTTGTAATTTTTTACTACACCGGCCGATTTCAAAACGGCGGCAAATTTTTCTTAACAAAATTTTACTGTCACTATTTGATGAAATGTAAAGAAAAAAATATATCTCTAACAAAATAGCAGTCATTCATAAAAAATATCTTATTAGTTAAAATAACATCCTTCAAACACGTCGAATATGTATTCAACAGCAACAAATATGTATTCAACAGCAACGTCGAATGTGGTTTTTTGTTTTTCTGGCATGTATCTATTGACACTTGCTATCATTTATTATAAATATTTAGTAGCAAATGCATACCTCCTTATCAGAAAAGTCTATAAAACCTAACCAAGGTAAAAATTATATTGGATGTTAAAATATTGTAAAATGGGATATAAGAAATAAATATTTCAGCTAAATGCTTACTGTATGTTTACGTGGTATGCTCTTTAAAACAGGCCAGATATAATCCAAAACAATAATGAGTAATACGATTACCTGTGTAATCAAAAATGTGTTTGTGAATCCTATCAGTTGGCGATTTTTTTTAAATTCCAATAATATAACTGCTTAGGCTTTGATACCGCTAGGTTGTTTTACCCATTTTTCAGTTGGTTGAAAAAATTATAAAAAATATTTTAGGTTCGTTTTAAAAGAACTCTTGTTTATTGTGAGTTATTTTTTTAATTTTGTAAATGTTTTATTTAATTGAAATTAAGTAACCTGAAAACTAGATTCATTTATACCGAAATCTTGCTAAATTTGGTATTGTATTAATTGGCAAACAATTTTTTGCTTATAGGTGAAGTATAAAAATTAATAATGTATTATCAACGTAACAAATAAACATTATATTTATACATCATAGAACAACTTCCTACTGAATATACTTAGGATGAGTATCAGCTTGAAGATTAATCCAGTTTATTTGAACTATTTCCAACACTTCATAATTAAGTTAACAAAGAATATTAAAAGCGATGGAATTTATTTTATTTCAGTCCCAATAATTTTAGTCATAATACTTAGATTGGGCTGTTTAAGTGTTTTCCAGCTGTATCTATTCATGATCAGCATAATCTCAAAAATAACTTCACTTCCCACTTAATGAAGTTTTATTTAAAACTTTTCTGTTTTTATGATAGATTTCATGAAAGGTAAAGCTAGGTATGTGTCCCCAAGACATCATGAACTTGATTGTTCTACCACAAGATGGGTGTTTACTCGCTTCTTAAATAGTTAGGTTATATATCTTCGGAAATATGTCTGCTGGGAGGGCATTCCAAAGCTTAGATGGTCTAGGAAAGAACAAAGATTTGTAACCAACCGTTCGATAAGTAGATAATTTGACACTAGAGGCGTGTGTTTTTTGACTAAAACTGGTTGGCCGGTTAAAGGTTACAAGCGGAGGTACCAACGAAGCAATTTCTAAGGAGCAACGTCGGTAGTAATATCGATAGAAGAGGCAGAGATCTCAAACCTTTCTTTTGTGGTCGAGAGAAGTGAGATTGGCTGTGATATAATGAATCTCCTATAAAGCAAACAGCTTGTTTTTGGAGCAGCACCCCAGAGATGCAATCAGTATTCCAACTGTGGATGTATCTGTGCTTTATACTGGATCAAAAGCTGCTGTGACGAAAGCAAACTTTTCACCTAAAACAGACACCCAAGCTTTTTTGCTGCCAAAGCTTGTAGGTGCCAGCAAAGATCCTCTGCAAAAGTTATACCTAATGTAGAGATTGTAAATTTTTGGGCAGTATTTTGCCAGCCATCTGGACGTCTGGACCCTGCATGTCACCCTCCTAGAGAAGAGGCAATTCTGTGTTTATCAGGCATTAAACATAACCAAATTTACAGAGCCTCAGCTGAGAATCTTGGACGGGTCATCATTTAGGGAGTTGGTTACTTTAACTCTCAATGATAAGGAGCTAGAAGCAGATATTGGGCGCGTCGATGAGAACATGCTGCGAAGAGTACTATCATCAGTAGTACTCTTGTGGATTGGATTGTTGGTTGCTGACAGAAGGTCATTTATATGCAGAGGAAAAAGTGTAGGAGCTAAAATGGACCTCTGTGGAACACCCGCATTAATTTTTAATTCATCTGATAAAGCACCATCGACAACAATATGCAAGAAGCGCTCCTTCAGAAAACTAAATAACCATAGGCATAGTTTTAAAAGCAATCAGCATGATGAAAGTTTATTGAAGAGTGCCGCATGCCAGATCCAATCGAATGCTTGAAATGTACAATGAAATTGCATGACCAGCTCCAATTTTTTCTAAAGCAGAACACCAAAGAGTGACGTATGTCAGAATATCGCCAGTAGACCGGTTTTGACAAAAGCTGTACTGACGATCACAAAAATGATGAATAAAAATTGAGCGATAGCTCCACACATCGGATTTGTCCCCATCTTTAGAGACAGGCTGAACCCCAGCTTGTTTCCAGGAAGATGAAAGTCCTCCTTTTTATAGGACTTTGAAAGGAGGCGACATAAAATTGGAGTCAGTTCAAGAACACACAATTTAAGAACTATTGCTGAGATGTCAGGGTCCTGATGCCTTTTTGATGTCTAAATTTTCAAATATGTGCTTAACAGTATGATGCCTAAATAATATTCCTCCCATTTTAGACTTTACAGCTGGAATAGTTGGTGAGCTCTTTTGCTGCAAAACAAGCATGAAATTAGAAGCAAATCACTGGCAAATAGATCAGCCTTTCTCTGAAGGGGAGCTGCTGGTGAAATTTCTACCTATAATTTTTGTCATAAGCCAGAAACGTCGGGTACTGTTTGGACAAGAGATGGCTTTGTCACTTACTGATTGATGGAAATCATTTTTGGCTTGATCAATTGTTTGTTTGGTTCCTTACCGATGCAAACGTGGCGTGAGTTTCGCGGCTACGGTTTTTGCGCCAAAGTTTGTAGACAGAATTTTCAGTAACTACTGCTTTTCGGCAAGCTTTATTTTGATTTCGAATCGACATGTTCTGATGAATGAGGAATATAGGTTTCTATGCATAATAAAATAATTTCTGTAATGGAGTTGACACATTCTGTGGGATTATTATCTCGAGATATACATATATATGTAAATATATATAATTTTTAATTTATCACTAATAGACTTAATTTCCAGGGTTATTTATTGAAACACATACATTCTGCTTTATTTGATATGCTGCTGTTTCCACTACCATGTTCAGTTAACATTAAGAGAAGTCTTTTTTTTTTGAAAGAGTAATAAGTAAATGATAATTCACAAACGACTTTACACCCGTCTGAAGGCAGGAGCATAAAAGCATTTTACTTTCTAAGGCATATCATTGGATGTTATAATACACGGACCCGGATTCTTAGTCACTTATCTACCGAATTAGAGCTACTAAATAGACTGAGTTTATAATGAGAGGTTTTAGGTTACACATGAAAAACAGGTAATATTTAATAAGTGTGGTTTTGGAAAACGTTTTCAGGACTTGGATTTCAGGAACACGTAGAACCTTAAAAAATAGTGTGGCAAATTGAATCATAACTTCCACATAGCTGTGATAATTAATTCCCTTCAGAAAGACATTCTCATGGAATGAATTTAGGGCCCATAACTTGACCACAAAGAAAATATTTGTATTCCTGTACCTATAAAATTTTGAAACGTTATATCCGGTTATATTACTCGAGTTTTATTGAAAAAATTTCAATTTTCACCAAATCATCCCTTATTTATCGCCTACCCCCTGAAGCGATCTTACCCAAAAACAAATTGAAGCGTTCCTTTGCCGGGTGCTAACTGGATACCAAATTTGAAGATATCTCAATTCGTTCAAAAGTCATTGCGCCTATTAACAGACAGGCGTACATGCCGACGGACCGACCTGTTCCATAATCAAGTTTTCTATATGTTTTGAGACTTTTTACGCTCTTTTAGGAAAAAAATTCGAAATTTTTATCTACAATATTCCACCCCACAGATTCAACCTCTAATTTAATTTCAGCACAGAATACCATTGATGAGATTAAATGTTTTCCAATAAGTAAACCCAAAAGCGTTATGTTGCTCGAGTTTTAACGAAAAAATGTCAATTTTCTCTAAACTCCTGTTAATGTAGGTATATAAAGTGGCAACGACGTATGATGCAGTATCCACTGTAGATTGGGAAATATATACAATAAGGAGCTGATATTGCTGTAGTCTGAATGATCAATATATGGACAGGAGTTCGTATGCCCTGTTTTTAAAACGAGTTCATAAATACTGGAGAATGAAAGTAGACCAAAAAAATTTCTTGCTAATTTAAATTCAGTTTGCTAATGTACGTTACTAAAAAATTTATATATATATATATATATATATATATATATATATATATATATATATATATATATATATATATATATATATATATATATATACACATATCCTGCGCTGGATACGGTGTCAGTACGAAGACAAGTTATATGGCGTCCGCCACTTCTTTTGTGTAAAATTTCTTAGCTGTTCTTTACATTTAGAATTATTTTCTGTTAATTTCTGGATATTAAATATATTAACTGAATAAAATTACTTTGGTTAATCAAGATGACAACCTAGTAAGTAAACCACTTTTTTTACTTATTATTTCATCTAATGGTAACCAAGACTATTCACCATAAATTAATTCCATTTCCAGTCAAGTCCGTGAGCTATAGATAGGTATAGATAGAGATCCACCCACACCTTTCTTCATTTTGGGTAAGATGGCAAAGTAAGGGTAGATTTCTGGCCTTTTAATTTTCATTTATTTTTCACTTTTCAACCTGCAATCTATTTATTAAAGATGTTTCTGCTGAAACAAAGCCTTGCCATAAACGCCGTACACTTGAAGTACGTGGAGCGTGTAGCAATAAAATAAAAAAATAATTAAAAGTTGCCCTTACCTTTTTTACTCTTAATTTTAAAAAATGTGGTACACCCCGCACTTTAAAAACTGCAAAACATACACTTTTAGGAGCCAATGGCAAACTCCTCCAAAAGTTTGTAAATTCACTATCAAATTCACAAGATAAAGATACCTATTACATATACATTTATTTGATTACAGATTTCAACTCCCAAGTGATTTGAAAGGAGTGTTTTTTCACTACATTTTTCTACCGCCAGCTGTTACTGTCACTGTCACTGTCACAATCACATTCTACATCACAATTAACTTGAGAGCGTTTCACGACAGTAAAAACTCGGTTTCACGCATCATGCGCACTTCACAGATTATATTAATCTCGTTAAAGCGGCAAAATTAAAAATTTAAATTACAGTACGAAGTCAAATACTTATTCCCTGAATATATTTGCAGTTATTACAGTGATGCTATTATACACTACAAAGTATGAAGTACTGGTTCCTGATAATCATTCTACATTGATATTATATTAATATGTAACTGCAAGTTAAAAAAAATCATTTAAAAATAAAAGTAGATGCATCTATAATTTGTATACCTGTCCACGCCGCTTGATACTTCTAACGGATAAAAAACAAAGAAGAGATGAAAGAGACTTAATATTCAGTTGTTGGAACCTATGATTATTTTTCATTGACGGCAATGAGAGGTGATTCATAAAACGTGGCCAACCAAGGGTGTGATATATTCATCACTTATAATGAAATAAAAAAAAACACCAATTTGTAAATAATTTTATTTTCAACTAAAAATCTAGAAGTATGTATAATTAAATGCACTCTTATTTATATTTAACACGTCTGATCCATTACTCAGCCCTTCCTTAATTACAATTGTTTCAGTAAATGAAAATTTTCTAAAAATTGCTCCATTCATTTTTTCTTAATTGAATTAAAGACGTGTCTGTTTCTCCACAAGTTGTTGAACATTGATATTTTGAGTGGTTTCCAGTGAAACAGTATCACCCTTATTCAATAAACTAATGACATTGTCCAAATATCTTTCGATTTTTGTACTGTCTTCTGATATGGAACTGTGCTTAATCCTATTATAACTTTTGCTTTTTTTATTGTTGCATTAGGATGAACTTCATTACCCAGGCAGCACAGACACATTCTGAGAATATACCAGGAATGTTTCGAAAGAATATTCAAACATCCCCAGAACATTCTCATAAGGTACAAAATATATTCATAGAACATTATATGAACATGACAATGGGACAGATTCTGTCGTACTAATAAGGTTCTCAGAATAGGCCCATGTGGGTTCGGGGATTAACTAAAAGAATAGGCCCATGGTAACTCCTGCCTGTCGTACAAGGCGACTAACCTGAGTCAAGCAGGTGGTAGTGGAATTTTCTTTTACGTGATAGTAAAGGATTTTTCCCTTATAAGCAAAAATGATTATGGCTCCTCCTTGTACAAAAGATTCCGGAGGTAAAATACCCCTCCATTCGGATCTCCGGGAGAGGAGTGTACAGGGGGCGCCAGCATCAAGATTTAACATATCCTTCTCGATTATATGTGGCCTAAATTCTAACCTGAACTACGTCCACCATTTCCTCCAGGCTAATAGGCCCCAACTCCTCTTCTTCACCGAAACCCAAATCAGTGTCAAAACAGCCACTAATCACCTTAATTTCCCAGGGTATGTGCTCCTTACTTCCTTTAGATTGCATGGAGGCGTGTGCGCATACGTCCGTAGCAATCTACCCTACATCAGACTCCCCAATTTAGAAGCTGGAAGAAAAGACATACTATGAATAAAACTCTCTCTCGGGGCTGCAACTAAATTCATATATTGCATTTACCGGTCACCTTCTGACAACAACTTTGTCCAGCTCTTTGACTACCTTTCTGAAAAAACCGACCATCTGATTTCTAAATATCCTTCCTCCGAAGTCACTATTCTTGATTACTTCAATGTCCACAATAAGGAATGGCTAGAATCTTCAAAAACCGATCCACAAGGGAGAGCAGCGGAGGCCTTTGCAGTCAGCAATTCTTTAGCCAATATGGTTCAGCAACCTACTTACTTTCCTCGCATCCCAACACACAACTCCAATCCCTTGGATCTCCTTCTTACTACAAAACCTAAATGCTATAAGATATCAGTCACGGCCTCTCTTGGTCGCTCAGACCACGGCATGGTCACTGCTTCCTGCGCAATGCAACCCGAGGTCACACAGTCATCACACCCACGTATCGTTTGGCAATACAACTCCGCAAACTGGGACGAAATGCGGAATTACTTTTCTTCATTTCCATGGGCGTCTGTCTGCTTGTCTCATCCTGACCCCTCTGATATCTCACAAAACATCACCGAAATTATCCAAGTTATTGGCATGGAATTATTTATTACACGTACACAGAAAACCTCTTCAGCCAGTCAAAAGCCCTGGTTCTCTAAATCCTGTGACAAGGCCAGACTTGAAAAGGTCAAAGCTCACAAAACGCTTATACACAATCCCAGTCAAGAAAACCGTCAAGCATTTAACGACGCAAGAAACCTCTATGTCCGCATCCTTTCTGAGGCAAAAAACTCGTTTAATAACCACATCAAAAACAAAGTCCTCTTAAGCTCCAACGGCAGCAAACCTTTCTGAACTCTTGCTAAGTCTATTGAGAATAATTTCGGCAACAGCACGTTTCCACCTCTTGTCTCAGGGGATGAAATTGTTTCTACTGCCCTGGGCAAGGCTGACCTTTTTGCCTCGTTGTTCGCCGGCAATTCTACTCTCAACCCAACTCCAAATGTTCAACCACCAACAGTCCCCAACGTCGTGCATAAAATGACGGATATAATTTTCAAAACTAAAAAGGTACGAAAGATGCTCTCTTCTCTTAATACCAGGAAAGCATCTGGCCTTGACGAGATCCCAGCAATTGTTCTCAAAAATGCGCACCAGAACTTGCTCCTATCCTGATTCGTCTGTTTCAGACATCTTACAATAGAGACATATTCCCTAGTAACTGGAAAACTGCTCGAGTACAACCCGTCCCCAAGAAACGATCCAGCGCGCTTCCTAGCAACTACAGGCCTATTTATCTCCTTTCAGTCGTATCTAAAGTGATCGAAAAGTATATAAACACCGAATTACTAAAACTTCTTCAAAAAAAGTATAATCCATGACAGGCAGTATGGATTCCGTCAGCGCAGATCAACCGCCGACCTCCTTTCCTTTGTCACCCATTCTTGGAACAAGTCTGAACAACCAAGTTATTCAAAGTAATGAGTCCTTTTCACTTGTTGGAATTTCTGTGGCTCGAAATCTCAATTGGCACCAACATCCCATATCAATTGCAGAAGCGGCTGCTAAGAAATTAGGTTTCCTCTTCTGGGCTCGCAAATACTTTTCACCAGCTAATCTCTATACCTTATATACTTCACAAATAAGGCCAAAACTCGCATACTGCTCCCACATCTGGGGTGCCGCTTCTACACTCGCTATCCAGGACTCCATTCAGAAGAGAGCTATACGTCTCATCGGTGACCCTACCCTCACCCAAAGGCTGCCATCCCTTGCCCACCGACGTGCTGTTGGTGACCTCTCTCTGTTTTATAGATATCTGCACGGGCACTGCTCAGAGCAGCTTTCTTCCATAGTTCCTCCACCTGCTGTCCCCAACAGATCTACCAGGGGAACAGAGCGAATGCACCCTTTTACTGTCCATGTCACCAGACATAGAACATCTTGTTATGTCCGCTCGTTTGTCCCGAGGACTTCCAAGTTGTGGAATTCCTTGCCGGCACGTGTTTTTCCTTCTCCTCCGAACCTCCAAACCTTCAAGTCCAGAATTAACAAGTTGCCTCTTTGCTCCTTATCGACACCCAAGGTACGAAAGTATTTAGGCTGTAAGCCCTCGTGGTGTGTTGTTGAAATATAAAAAATGTATTTATAATATTCTTAGGAGCTTCAAGTAAGTTCTGAAAATGTCCCACGAAGATTCGATGAATCTTTTCAAAATCTTCATACATATACTCATGGGCATATTGCTTTTTTAAAAAGATATACAGGGTGTTTCGCTTAAGAACCGACACAGGGCAGGGGCATGTAGTGGAACCTAAAATATGGTGATTTAACACAACCTACCCCTATACTAAGGTGCATCCCTGAGAAGTTATAGGCCTTCAAAGTGGGGTTTTAAATTTCGAAAAAATCAATCTCAGTAATACTTCAACATAGAACAACCAAATTTGGTAAACGTTTTGGGTGTACCAAGAGCATTAATCGTTGCTGAGTAGAGTACAGTTGAAGCATTTCAAAGGGTTGAATAGTGGTGATGCACCTATAAAATGTGACAGAATTTTTTAACCTATTGGCGGATCTAAAAAATCATTATTTCATTTTATGGGGAAGTAAATACTAAAACTTTTTTATTATTGTTATTTTTCAAAAAACTTTTGTCGTTTTCAAGAAAAGCCCGAATAGCTAAAGACACATATTTTATTAATGTTACTTAAAACTTAAAATCATCAAAAATTCAATAGATGCCTATGAAATTATCATGTTGAATAATTTCTATAACTTATCGGTAGCAATTTTTTTATTTATGTTGCTTGAGTTGTTTGTTTTTTAATAAATTATACTCATTCGCACTTTTTCCTTGTCAAATTTGACCTATACATAATTTTATTGGCAAATATTTAATTTTCGTTGATTTTTAGTAAGATTGATAAAATATTTTTCTTCAGTTATTCGTGTTTTTCTTGAAAACAACAAAGTCTTTGAAAATAACAGGAGTAATAAAGTTTTAGAGTTAAATTTCTCTTAACATAAAATAATTTATTAAATCCACTAATATGTTAAACAATTGCGACATTTTAAGGGTGCATCACCCCTAATCAACCCTTTCAAATGCCTCAATTGAACTCTACTTACCATTGACTAATGCTCTTGGTACACTCAGAAAGGGTACTAAATTTGGTTTTTCTAAGTTGAAGTATTTTTTTCTACTCCCTCAGGGCTCGTCCGCGGCCTTGCCGCCCCGATAGCACTGCAACCTTTGGCTTATTGTGCATGCCCTTAGTCTTTTTACTCCACCCATTCCAAAACCACTGTGCCTTGAACTAGTCTGCACAGCGATTGGTAGGGTGAAATTTTATAATGCTTTGTCTCCGATCTAGACTGACCGTAGATCAGTTGTCTTTTGCAGACCTTTACACTCGCACAAGATGTGCTGGGCTGATTCTTCCCCCTCGCTGCAGAGTCTGCATGTGAGGTCCCCCTCGAACCGCCCCATTTTATGCAGGTGTTTCTTGACGACCATGAGTCCCGTCAAGAGACCTGTTATGTTTCTATGATGTCCTATGCTAAGATTTAGCAGCTCCACAGCTCTCTTTGAACTGGGTTCGTCAATTATTGACTTCCCATGTCTGAGCCCTGGACAGTCTGCCCAGTACACCTTGTGTTGGTTTCTGACCCAAGACTTAATGGCTCCCCTGGTAGTGCTCTTTGTCACGCCCAGAGCCGGTTCTCGTCCCATAAATCGTTCTGCTGACCCTCTTTTCGCGAGACTGTCAGCTTCTTCATTGCCTTTGACCCCCGAGTGACCCGACACCCAGATTAGGGTGACCTCATTCTGCCCAACCAGGTCGCTCGTCTCGTCTCGGCACTCACTCACCAGCCAGGAATTTACCCGTGGGCCACTTAGGGCCTTAAGGGCTGTCTGTGACTATGGGGATCCGCTTGTTGGTGTAGCTCCTCCTCTTGTTATCCCGCACACAGTGCAGGAGGGCGTACATTTCGGCCTGAAAGACTGTTGCATGGGCTTCCAGGGAAATAATATTACTTACCCTCGGTCCTTCCGAATAAACACCTGCCCCCGTCCCACGCTTCCCGCCGGATCCGTCCGTGAACCAGACGAGCGCGTCCCGTGATATGCCCGGCGTTTCCTCCCGCCATGCCTCGCGGTCGGGGATATCCACTGTAAAGTTGTTTTCCCTGCAGATTCGCGGACTCGCGAAGTCTGACCTCATTTCAAGCATGGGCTCCTTTACGATCTCCTGAATTTTGCAGTGGCCCCTGAAGCCTGGGTTGATCTTCAGTATACCATTGCAGGCTAGTCTGTATAGTCCTAGCCTGGCCTCCCCCATAATAACTAGGTGTAGAGGGGCAGATCCAGCAACACCTCCATGGCGGCTGTTGGGGTTGATGACATGGCCCCTGTGATAAGTTGAAGTATTACAGAGATATTGATTTTTTTCGAAATTTGAAACCCCACTTTGAAGGCCAAAACATATCAGGGGTACAACTTAGTATAGGGGTAAGTTGCGTTAAATCACCATATTTTAGGTTTGCCTACTTGCCCCTGCCCTGTGTCGGTTCTTATGCGAAATACCTGTATACATTTTTTGAATAATACAGAAATTAAGAGAATGCAAAGATATGAAATATTTGAGTTATCTTCAAAACTTACCGATTTTCCACCATTTAACTGGCCTTTTATATATTTTCGTATAAGCAAGCCCAACATGTCAATGCTAGAATTTGAACATCAATCACTCACCCTTGTGTGAGTTACCATATTACTCCAGTGGATACACACCAGTGGCGGCTCGTGGCATTGGGAGTGAGTGAAGCAGAATCCACGCAGCCCCAGGGGGGGGGAAGACCCCCTCTGCGCTGCAGACGAACTTATTCTAAATTTTCAAGGTTACGCGTTCTCCTGGCACTTCCGTATTGAAATGAAAAGTCCATTTGTACAAAATATAGACTTTCACAAGGAATAATTTTCGGAATAATGACCACGAATACTCGATCAGAGGACATAAATAAATAAATTTATTATTATTTACCTTATTTTTGTCACACTGTAGACGCACGAGCACGGTAATATAATACGGCGCGTATTATGAAAATCTGTTTATAGTGGGAGGACCTAAAAGCATTTTTTTCTAATTCAAGGCCCTTCTCTTTTTTATAACTTGAAATTTTGTATCTAATATTTTATTATTTTGAAATTATTCTTTTATAGGTGATAATAAACAAATCAATACCACCTACCAACAAGAAATATGAAAAATTCAGCTTTTCAAAGTCTAAAAATGTGATACATACCAGATCATTTAACGGCAACATAGTAAAAATAAAAATACGTATCTGACGATCCGACTAAATATAAATAAACGACGGAAACTGATATTTGAAGCAGGTTCAGAATTCTGCATCACTTTTGTGGCCATAATATGAACACCAACTCAACAGCGCGCGTGCCGTTGCCATGACAACCGTCGCATGTAAGCGATAAGACATCGAGGCAGCATTTGTATATACACGATTCTCGCTCAGTTCAGTCGTCAGTTGCTCTACAATAGTCTCTGCTCTGCAACACGTAATACGCTGCGCGTTGGGGCATGTTGTGTAACAATCAATTTGGGAATCAGGGGCTTACAAATTATATCGTACCATAAGATACTAAAAAAAAAATACATTATCAACTGCGGCGCAACGTAACCAGGCATTTTTATGTAGTTGTACAAAATGAATTTGAGAGAGTGAAAAAAATTGAAGTTAGGGTGGATTTTGAATAAAAAAGTTTAGCTTAACCGAAAAATATAGGTGAAGGAGCGCTTCATCTGCGTCATCTGACGAGCCGCCACTGCTACACACACCTGTAAACTCACGTTCAGATACTTGATAAGCCAACATTTCGAGTATTGCACATTTATTCAGATTAAGTATGTACTTATAACAAATACAAAGAAATGTATGAATAAAATATTAATAAAACAATTAAAACTTCAATAACATAAAAATGAAATAAATAAAGATATAATTCTTGGAGTTGCCAGAAAATTTAATAGCCAAATACAAAGTTTCAGAGATGAATATTCGAAGCTACCCCACTGAAGTAACTTGAAATTTGGCTAGACTATTGATTCTACAGGCTTTCAGTGTAGCATTAGAGGAATTGCATTATATAATAGTACTTATACGTTTATAGAATACAACTAAATTGGACAGAATATGCCACCAAATCACACTCACTTGCACTTACAAAAAACCAGAATTGAAAGTCATTGATCAGACCTTTTGACCCTTTCCTTGTATGGTTGCTTTCTAAAGCTATTTCCGTATACCGATGCCTGATATTTGTCACCAACAGCTTGGATATTCTGGTTGTGAAAGCATACTTTGACAACGTAGTTGCGTATCTGATAAATTGCAAGTTTTATTGTACATACATCTTCCTACCATTATGTTCAGGTCCACATTTTCTGCACTTTATACTGATACTTCTCACAGACGTTGATGGTCTTCCACAGGAGTAAAAAGCCTAAGATGTTGCTTAGACAATTCTATAGATTTGCAGTATTCTTGCACTTTTGATAGCGTAATATCAGTTTCTCTAATAATCCTTTGTTGTACTTGCTTGCCACATCAAACGTGATGGTGGTTTATATTGCATGACTTACTATTGAAGAATACATTTTTTTAATTATATATTATACAATGTATGTGTACCTAATTCGTAAGATGATCCAGCCTCAAGCAAAATTGGCGAACCCTTCGTAGGTGTCAACTACAAGAGATGCTTTTAAACTTGTTTCTTTACTGGGTGCGTTTCAGTTCTTGATAACCTGACACCATGTTTTAGTTGCTTCTGTACTCTGGATCTATGTTTGCATAATTACACACTGTTCTCCGTCTTCACGTCACATTATTATTTTTTATTAATTATGTTACAATATAACCTTATATAGGTATACATAATTGAACTCAGACCATTCATGTTGACATTAATTTACATTTACGTCTATCGGCCATCTTCCCTTCTCGGCGGCATGGACATGCGCTCTATGCATAAAGAAGGGATTGCCTAAATATACAATATGTTTACCATAGGCAGGTAACAGAATCAAACATGCAAAATAGTTACTATTATAATTCTCACCACTATACCGTAATCATCATCTATCTTTTTCATTAAATTTTAAAGTTATATAATATTATAAGGACATCTCAAGCACATTCTGAGCGAATATTCTGAATAATGATCTATTCAAATATTCTCAGTATATTGATACTGAGAATATTCAAGATGCAGTTTGAAATTCCATAAATGTTATTAGAACATTCTGAAACAAATATTCTGAAAAAAGAATGTTCTCACATTGTGAGAACATTCTGAGAATATCTTGTGCTGTATGGGTAGCAGTAGTTAAAACTGTTATGTATCTTACTAGGTACTTACTGATACCACAAACACTTGTACTCTCTAATGATCATATAGGTTATAGGCGGTTCTAATAAAAAACACAACTACGTGTATAATATGTATTGGAGGAGTCGTTACAAAAGCGTATGTGTGTTCTGCATCATCGGGTACATGATGATCTGTCCATGACGTTTTATTGTCCTTGAGAGTGTTGACAGAACTATAATGATACATTACATGACACGTTCTCTTTTTTTAAATTTAAAAAAAATATTTATGTAGTAGTGATTACAGAAAAAATAAAATAAATTTGTAAATTACAAATTCAGTCTCTTAGGCTGTACAATCAAACGTCCACTTCTAGTTTTGACAGAGTCTTTTTCAGGTGTGATCTTCTCGTCAACGTTTGATCTTTCACTGTCATGATCATGTCTAGACAGCACAAGAGGTTCACACTTAGGTTGGACAAAAGGAATTACTTCACTGTTACTTGTATGAAATTCTACTGGCGTCTCTGGAGCTTTTGTATTCTGCATATTTTGACGTTGCATTGTGGGCTCATTTGAAGACGACTTTAAACTCCAGGGTCTAAGAAAGTATCTGTTACGTCAGTACTCTACATTCCCCACTTTAACAGAATAATCACTTGGTCCATTCTGCATAGAAACTACTCCCTGCTTCCATTTCCTCTTCTTTTCCTGCATTAAAATCGGCTGACCAACTTTTAATTCAGGTAACTTTTTAGTGTGCTGATTATAGTAAATTTCCTGTTTTTTCTAATTTTCTTCAAGTATAGACCTATAGCCTCTAGTGGAATATTGAGGTTTAACAAGTCTATTTTGACAGGTAAACTTGTACGTAATTTTCGTCCCATTAGCAATGTTGAGGGGGCTGGAGTATTCTGTTTGGATGTTGAATTATAGTTAAGAATTGCCACAAATGGGTCTTCTTTACTTTGAAATGCCTTTGTAGACCTTTGACTGTCTGTATGGTCCTCTCAATCATTCCATTGCTCTGTGGGTACAATGGACTTGATGTTGTCAGTTGTATATCGTATTTCCTCGCAAACACAGAAAATTCTAAGGAGTTATAAGGAGGTCCATTATCGGAAAAAATTTTAAAGGGTAACCTTGTTATTGCAAACACATTCTTTAAAGTCATGATAACACTACCAGCATTTTTATTAGCTATTTTATTCACAACTGCAAACCTACTATAATAATCAACTATCACCAAAAAAGATTCTGATCCTGCTAACATGAAATCAATGCCAATTTTTTGCCAAGGAAGGCTAGGTATAACATGAGGAGTAGGTGGTTGCTTTGTGTTAGTTTTAGAATACATCTGGCAAATTGAACAATTCAACACAACGTTTTCTACATCGCTAGTCAGTCCTGGATAGAAAATTGCTTCTTGCGCCCTCTTCTTACATGCAACTACCCCTTGATGGGACTGATGTATTAAGTTCAAGAATTCTCCTTTCAATCTTTCAGGGATGATAAGTCTTTTTTGGCAGAAAAGAACATTTTCATGAAGGTTAATTTCATGCCTTACCTGCCAATACTTTTTCACCTCTGGTGGCACCAAGTTTTTATGTTCCGGCCACACATTCAGCACATAGTATTTGATTTGATGCAGCACAACATCATCATCAATGGCGTTCTGAAGTAACCTCGCCTTCTCCTTGTTCGTTGAAATGACAGAATATACTTTTAAGTTATTTTCTAGATAGTCTGTGTTTATTGTATCACTAAGAGGATCTCGACTATAAGGGTGTCTGGAATTTTAAGATTTTTTTCCGGAACATAGGACAAAGTAAACTGAAATCTCATAAGTCTCATTGCTAATCTCTGAATTCTAGATGACATCTCACCCAAAGGTTTCTTTAATAAACCAAGTAGGGGACGATGGTCTGTTTCAGCAATGAACGGTGTACCAAACAGATATAGGGAAAACCTTTCACAGCCATAGACTAATCCCAGCAGCTCTTTTTCAATATGGTTGTATCTTCTTTGTGTGGGTGTTAATGAAACAGAAGCAAACTCTATTGGATTGCCGTCTTGAGATATCGTAGCCCCCAAGCCATAGGGGCTTGCATCGACTGACATGTTGTGACTTTTTAGGGGTCAAAATAGGCTTATGTTGAAGCAGAGGAAACTAGGTTTTTAATTTTTTCAAAACACTGATGCTCCAGAGGTGTCCATTGTCATTCATTCCTTTCACTAAGCAGTTTACGGAGAACACTTGTCTCTTGTGATAAATTTGGAACAAATCTTGACAAATAAACCACCATGCCCAGAAAACGTTGTAAGTCTTTATGATTTTGTGGAGCTGCTATCTTTTTTGTCTGTGTTTTGTCAAAATGAGGTGAGATTCCCTCATCACTGATCTGGTGTCCCAAAAAATTCACTTTGTTGACACAAAACTTAGATTTTTCCAAGTTCAGTGTAAGGCCACTTTTTTTGTATTTTATCCAAAACTAACTTCAAGTTTTTGTTATGTTCCTCAACAGTACGACCATAAATCAGGATATCATCAAAGTATGTTATTTGTTCAGGGACACCTTCTAAGAGCTCATGCATATAGCTCTGGAAAATTTCTGGAGAGCAGCTTAAACCATATGGTAGCCTCAAATAGCGAAAACGGGCGAATGGGGTAGTAAACGTACACAAGAGAGAGCTCTGTTGAAGAAGCATCCAGTAATGAGAACACTTTTCCTCCTACCAGCTCAGCAAACATAGTGTATCTTGGATGGGAATCTGAAAACGCTCCCTTTTTATGTATTTATTCAAGTAAACTGAGTCCATGCAAATTGGATTTTGCCAATCAGTTGGTTCATCTACAGGCACAATGATATTATCATGAACCACCTGACTCAGCTTTTCCTTGACTTTCACTTTAAGTGCCACATGTATTTTTCTTGTACCACTGATATATGACACTGCATCTTCAGTCAACGTAATTTTACACTGTTTATTTACTTTGCCTATACCAGAAAAAATATTCTTGTAATTGTCCAACATATCTGGTACATTACTACTGATAATACTTACATTACACCCCACATGGATCATTCCGAACCTCCGAGCCGCTGACAACTCACGGATAGATTTTGTATTTTTGCATTTAGTATGTAAAACAGTAGGGTTTCCTGTTTGTTCCTAAAACAACACTGCAGTTTTATTGGTCCCAATATTTGAATTTTGTGCCCTGTATAACTAGACAAAATGCTTGTTGAACCCCCCAAGGCATCAACATTGATATTTAATTTGTGAAAATTACTAAAATTAGGATGTTAACTTGACTTCCAGTGTCAATTTTTAAAGTTACATAACAACCCATGATACAATTCACGAGAGATATGATATTCAGACTACCTATTTTTAGACCTGTCACGCGCAAGGTGTCAAGTGGTGAGTCCAATGCAACAATAATATGTTGTCGTGCAGTGGGGTTTGACGTCTCAGCACAACCTCTTAACAAATTACGTATTTTACTAATATTTAAGTGCATACAGTTGGAAGTAATAAAAATTAAAAAGGATTAAATTTAATGCTGCGATCTATATTATCTGAAAAAGACAATATAGGCGTAACTTCAACGGCATTAAACTGACGTATAGAAACTTTTTGATTGCGAATGACTTTGTTTTAAGTGTGTAGTTGGACGTCTATAACGTTACTCACCACGTGACGTCATAGGAGGGGGCGGGACATCTGCGCAATATAATATCTCTTCCAAGTCATTATATCATGATAACAACCGTTGATTTGGAGTTTTTCGAACAATTCTACCGAGTTCACTGGAGAGTTATTTATAACCCAGACAATGTGATTTTGGGAATCACTATCACCATGATACAAATAACGAAGTCATTATATTATGCACTATCACCATTATCTTAACTGTCTAATGTAATTTCATGGATCTGATTTTTTTAATTGACACATTTTACGATAATGCTCCCGTTCATTGCATAAGGAACAGTATCTGAAGAAGGCCGGCCATTTATTTTTGACATGCCACTGACCACACTTTTCACAACAAAATGTTGTATTTCTACCTGCCTGTAGTCCCCTGTTGCCTGAGAAACCGCCCTGTTCTGATACAAGACTTCCACTTTGCCTTGGGGTTTTGCTGTAGGTCAGTTTATGGGTAGTTTCACTCTGCTCAGTCATTTTGTCTTGGTTTATCTATGACAACTAACGACCTTTATGAGAAGCACAAAGCACAGAACATATGAGAGCGACCACCTGCCAAATGGTGTAACCGAGTATAGAGTTCCGTGTTTCCGTGTGATCCTTTGACACTTCTAACGTCCATGAGTTACCATACACCATAGATTCATGTCGAATTTAGATATCGAATTATAACTTCATAACCTATATGCTCTTTTCCGCTGTCACCATGTTATGTATCTTACTAGGCACTTACTGATACAAACACTTATACTCTCTAATGATCATATAGGCTATAGGCGGTTCTAATAAATAACACAACTACGTGTATAATATGTATTGGAGGATTCGTTACAAAAGCGTATGTGTGTTCTGCATCATCGCGTACATGATGATCTGTCCATGACGTTTTATTGTCCTTGACAGTGTTGACAGAACTATAATGATACATTATATGACAAGAACCATATGACATATCGAGTAGATCACCTACTTCGACTGCAACTTCGTGTTCTAGACTAGAGTGGGCGTTAAGCTCCTGCTACTGCACCCAAGATATATTTGAGCACATGCATGGATATGCTTGCTTCAACTTTATTAAGCTGTCGCTACAGGAGAATTTACAAGAATGAATACAAATTTTGCAAATTTTACACTCTTAGACATAGTTTGGATAAAACAAACATGATATTTCTTCAAAATATCAGAACATGAAGAGACAAGTCATTCTCAGTTCAAATAATATTATAATATATTATATTATAATATTTTCAATAACCTTTTCAATTTCAATATTTATTGGATGGTTTTCATTGAGGTGAACTTGTAAGCCTCTATAGTTGCGTAATGTTTCCATGCAATTACCTTGAGGGCAGAGTAACCTTGTATTACCAGAATATTTATGATGATTTCTGCTTTTATGTGAGTTGATATTCTGCCTGTTTATAGGGCATATTTGCTAGAGAATAACTTGGAGCACATGGTACATTCAGTTTTTTTGCTTTCTCAGCATTTTCTGCAAAGTTATAAGCTCAAAACCATTGAATTTTCGCACATAAGCTCATTTTTTCTGCTAGGTAAATACACTCATGCATTCAATACACTTTATGATGGAACTCATTTTAAAGAAACCGAACGATTAATAATAACCAATATTATATATATATATATATATATATATATATATATATATATATATATATATATATATATATATATATAGTCACATCGCTCTATATGAGAATTAAGTTGATAAACTCTGTTACTCGTATGGTAAAGTGTGTTGCTAATAGCGACACTCTGGAATTATATTTCTAGAAGGAAACAAAAGCGACAGGTATAGAACAATGCAGAAAGGTCTAGAATATCTATGGACAATATAAATAGGCGAGCCGTAGATAGAGGTAGTCAGTAGTGAGTTAGTGTTGGTGCAGAATAAGTTATCATAGAAAGCGAAGAGTGAAATATAGTTCTATGTACATTTGTAATAGAGGAATATTTTAGTTGGTGTGTTTATGGTCAAAAAATAGTAGGTTATAATAAATTAGTAGTTTAAAAGCTGTGTTTTGTTGGTCAACAAATCCAGAACCCGAAGAACGTAACTATATATATATATATATATATATATATATATATATATATATATATATATATATATATATATATATATATATATATATATATATATATATCTGTGTGTGTGTGTTTGTGATGCAATGATTATGACGTGTGTGAGCATAGTCCCGTATTGTGGCTACCGCTCAGATTGTGGCAACTTTTTGGGGTTGCCACAGATAAAATGATATGCATTCCTCGAAAAAAGTATATGCGTCATATTTCTTCATCGTACCGCGGACGTGTAGAAACATTCAGAAGGTGACTTCATCGTTTCGTTGAGAGATACTTAGCAGTTTCATTTTTTGGGTGAGTTTCCACTTATGGGTCCCGTGCATACATGTAATAAACCAACTTGTGACTACTCAGGAAAGACTGATTCCAGCACACCTTTCAGTATACACTTTAAAGCTTATTTAAAAGGAATTTGAAGCCGTGGGCAAATCCTAGCTTGTATCACAATAAAGAGTGACTCTAAGTTTCTTATTTTAAAGGGAGGCTGGTTTGAAGGAATGTTGTAAATAGAAACCAGATGTTTTCAGAGCCCATTGTATATGCTGTATTTGTCTTGTTTGGCCCTATGTAAAGCTAATGTTTTAGGAAACACAAAATGTTTTTGCTGATTGATTTAGAAATGTGTAAAATTAAAAATTATAAATCTTCAAGAGCTTTCTTCTACTAGCGCCAACTCTACATGCATGATTCCATTTTTTATTTTTTATATCTTCTCTAATTTGTATAAAACCAACTACTTTGATGCTAATTGTATTAACAAAGCTAGCTTGCTATTGCAAAAATATTCTGGATTTAGGTAAATGTTTTTTAACGTCGGTCTATTTCCATGACTACGGCCAATCACCGACGCCAGGGCGTAGTGTCACCCCACTATCCTGTAAAATTTGCTGTATCCCTTCAATTGCTGTAGGGAGGATATGGATCTTTAACGTGCCCAACATCCCATGGTGTATGGAAGTGACAGATTAACGCCGCACTTAATGGCTGAACGTCCAGGTGTTCAACTTGCTCAAACATAATGCCACAACCTCGGTTAATATTAATTTACAGTATGTACTGAAAAATAATTTGACGTTTCTACTGGGAGTCGAACCCGCGAGCCTTGGGTCTAGAGGCACACGTTCTTATCCCTTGACCACCGAGGCTGCTAACTAGCTAAATGTACTTTATTAGATTTTAATCGTTCTTGCACTTTCGTCTCCATTTTTACTTCCACATCGTCACAAAATTAATGTTTTTCGCTTAAACGTCGTAAAAAGTATCAAAACATGTAGAAAGCTTCATTCTGGAACAAATTTTTTTGTATGTCGGTCTGTGTGTCTGTCTATTTATATCCACGATAACATTAGAACGAATTGAGATATCGTCTTCAAATTTGGTATACAGTTAGCACTTGACAAACTAACAGTTCGGATTGTAAAAACGGTTTAGTGTGTAGGTGATGAATGGGGGTGATTTGGTGAAAATTGACATTTTTTCGTTAAAACACGAGTAATATAACGTTTTAGAATTTCTTTATTAGAAAACTGTTAATTTCATCAAACATCTGGTACTCTGTGCTGAAATTAAATTAGGGGTTGAATGTGTGGGGGTGGAATATTGTTGACAAAAGTTTCGAATTTTTTTTGCTAAAACGGCGTAAAAAGTCTCAAAACATTAGAAAACTTTATTCTGGAATGAACATTTTTTTGTCTGTCAGTCGGTCGGTCTGTCGGCATATCATCTGCAAATTTGGTATGCAGTTAGGAACCGACAACATCGTAAAAAGTATCAAAACATAAACTAAACATAATTTGGGAACGATTTTTTTTTGTCTGTATCTCTGTCTGTAACCACGATAACTTTTTAATGAATTGAGATATCGTCTTCAAATTTGGTATACATTTAGCACATGACAAACGAACGGTTCGGATTGTTTTTGGATACAATCGCTCCAGGGGGTAGGGGATGAATGGGGGGTTGATTTCATGAAAATTGACATTTTTTCGTTAACCTTGAGTAATATAACGTTTTGGGGTTTGTTTATTAGAAAACTTTCAATTTCATCAAACTTCTGGTATTCTGTGCTTAGTTGAATTAGGGGTTAGATGTGTGGTTTTTTTAATTATTATTTTATTTCAACAACACACCACGAGGGCTCACAGCCTAAATACTATCGTACCGTGGGTGTCGACAAGGAGGAAAGAGGCAACTTGTTCATTCTGGACTTGAAGGTTTGGAGGTTTGGAGGAGAAGGAAAAACATGTGCCGGCAAGGAATTCCGCAACTTGGAAGACCTCGGGACATAAGAGCGGGCATAACAAGATGTTCTATGTCTGGTGACCTGGACTGTAAAAGGGTGAATTCGCTCTGTTCCCCTGGTAGATCTGTCGGGAGCAGCAGGTGGAGGAACTATGGAAGAAAGCTCCTCTGAGCACTGCCCGTGCATATATCTATAAAAGAGAGAGAGAGAGAGGTCACCAACGGCACGTCGGTGGGCAAGGGATGGGAGCCTTTGGGTGAGGGTAGGGTCACCGGTGAGACGTTTAGCTCTCTTCTGAATAGACTCCAGGATAGCGAGTGTAGAAGCGGCAGCGGCACCCCAGATGTGGGAGCAGTATTCGAGGTTTGGCCTTATTTGTGAAGTACATAAGGTATAGAGATTAGCTGGTGAAAAGTATTTGCGAGCCCGGAAGAGGAAATCTAATTTCTTAGCAGTCGCTTCTGCAATTGATGTGACATGTTGGTGCCAATTGAGATTTCGATCCACATACATGCCAACAAGTGAAAATGACTCATTACTTTGAATAACTTGGTTGTTCATTGTGATGGGTCTAGGGCTGGTGTATCTCTTATGAGATAGAAAGCAAGACTAAGATTTGGTGGAGTTGAATTGTACAAGATTTCTACTTCCCCAGTCTAATATTTTTTGGCGATCCACAGAGACAGAACCCTCCATGAGTCTGCGATCCTCATCTAATTGAGCTAAAGAGACAGGCGTAGAATATTGCATATTTGAGTAGAGAGTGCTGTCATCCGTGTAACTGTGCACTGGGTTGGATGTGCTAGAGAGGAGGTCATTGATGTGGAGAAGAAACAAAGTAGGGGTGACAGAAATTACGATTTTTTTTGCTGTACGCCTGTCTGTTAGTAGACGCAATAACTTTCGAACTAATTAAGATACAATCTTCAAATTTGGTATCCAAGTAGCAGCCCACAAAAGAACTCTTCGAAGTGTTTTCGGGTAAATCACTTCGGGGGGTGATTTGGTGAAATTGACATTTATTCGTTAAATTCAATTTCATCAAACATCTGGTATTTTGTGCTTAAATTTAATTAAGGGTTGGATGTGTCTGGTGGTATATCGGTCACAGAAATTTCGAATTTTTTTTTGCTAAAACGTCGTAAGAAGTCTCGAAACATATAGAAAACTTGATTCTGGAATGCAATTTTTTTTGTCGGTCGGTCTGTCAAACTGTACGCATGTCTGTTCGTAGACACAATTACTTTCGAAAGAACTAAGATACAATCTTCAAATTTGGTATCCAAGTAGCACCGCACAAAGGAACGCTTCGAAGCGTTTTTGGGTAAGATCACTCTGGGGGGTAGGGGATAAATGAGGGGTGATTTGGTGAAAATTGACATTTTTTCATTCAAACTCGTTTCTTAAAGTTTTGAGGACATAAGTATAATGTGCACGTAAGTGCGTCTTTCAAGCAACATTAATATAATATTTAAAGATAGTTATTTGTAATTTCGGTTTATGTTAAAAAGTCTACTCCTAAAATAAGAAATAATAATTTTTTTAAAATGGGTTTGTACACGTTTTTTGTCTTTAAGTGAAAATTGGAACCTGTTATGAGCACTGATAAGCACACTTGGAGAACCCAAATCACCACAACACATTTTTAAAAAACATTTTTTTGTAATAAGTAAGAGGAACTCCCAAACGAAAAACATTTAACTTTTATGTTGACAGACAGTCATGACTTTTCAAAATGACATATTGCCTTTGGTGCAGTTATTATAAGTAAATGCTTTACTAATGCGTAGTTTTCCCTAACAGGTTATCGTTTTTTCACTTTCAAACTGCTCAACGTGTTCTTAAAGAAATAAAGAAAACTGCAAGTTTTCAGATAAGATATTTTGATTTTTACATTAACACACAGTCAGACCGAATTTAAATGAAATTTTAGGTTACAGGGGAAGTACCGTGGCATTAACGGACTATATCCCTAAAACTACCTGATTACAGATTTTGTCTTTGCAAAATTATTTCAAGTAATATCAAAAAATATATTAAACTGTAGTTTCGGAATTTTTCAAAGGTGTTCCATTGAAATTGTATTAATCAATGCTAAGCCACATGGTATGCAAAACTAAATTTTCAGAACTTTAGAGATGTCTTTCTCTCTATAACATTCCCTAGCTCTATCTCCCTCGTTCCCCCTTTCACATATCTTCCCCTCCCTTTCTCAATATATAACTCTCTTTTTCTCCATTTCTCGCTTTCTCTTTCTCAATAGATCGCTCTCTCTTCCTCAATCTCTCTGTCTCTCTCTCTTTCTTAATTTCTTCCTCTTTCTGTCCAAATATCTCGCTCTGTTTCTTAATATCTCGATCTTTTTCTCAATATCTTGCTCTCTCTTTCTCAATATCTCGCTCTTTCTTTGTCAATATGTTGCTCACTGTTTCTCAATATCTCTCTCACCCTCTCGCTCCCTTCCAATGTTTCCCTCGCTCATTCTCAATATCTTGCTCTCTCATTCTAAATATCTCGCTCCTCTCTGTTTCTCAATATCTCACTCTCTTTCTGAATATATTGCTCCCACCTTCTCAATGTCTTGTTCTCATTTCTCAACATGTTGCTTTGTCTTTCTCAATATATCCCTATCTATTTCTAATATATTGCTTTCTCTTTCTCAATATCACAAGTTTTACGTCAATAATCATATTACTAAACTGAAAAATCTTAAAGAAAAAAATTATTTGCAAAGAAAAACCTCAAATGAATGTTATTTGTTTTCTTTCCTATTTTACTCAGCAGTATTTAAATTTTTGTTTCAACAAATAGGAATTTGCTCTTTTGTTGTTCTAGAATTATTTTTTCTTTGTATCTGCATATTATACCAATTATATTTTGTTTAGAAATTGGTTGTCGTTTTTATTTTCTAGTCAGGTAACTACACCTTGTGCATAGGTACTCTTATGTTTTACAATGTTGAAAGTAGTGATGTCACCGATACTTAGTTGGCCGGATACTGGATATCAAAGTTCCAGCGTAGGTAATAATTTCGATTTTCATCACTGTGTAACACCACACCTTACTACATAGCACATCTCGTAACCTGGTTTAGTTGAATTTTACTCAGTACTTGATAAATCTGAGGACTTAAGCGAACCTGCAGTTGTAAATATTTCAATAATAGGTATTCTGTAAATCTCATTCCATTACTGGCTCCAAACTACTGGCTGCCTTGACGATGTAACGTAGGTCTAAATTTCCGTGACTGTAAAAATCACACTCCAATTAAATATTAAGTGTACAAGTGAAACTTTGATATATTCAATTTATAGGGAGAGGAAAAAATGTTATACTGAGCGAATGTGGCACTCGACGTACTTTGCCCGCTGGCAAACCATTTTGTAACTTGCACATGACCTCAATCAAAGTTCCTAATTTTCATTCCGCATGTTGCTACACAGTACACCTAATGACTTGAGAATACACACGTTTACCTTCTTAAATACGAAGCCACAACAACGCATAGTCGTTCATAGTTATATATATAGTTGAGGGTGGCTTGGAATGTTAGTAAAGAGTATATATCTATGTTTTAGGTTTAATTTTATATAATAACACCCTTTATAATATTTTATGTTAAATTGGGTCGATATTTATTGTTCATTTATATATGGTTATCAGATATAATGAGATTTTTAATTATATTTGTGTATTGTGGTTTTGAAACACCCTGTATGTTCAAATTTTATGTATTTAATATGATTTTAATAAATAAATATATTTGTTTTATTACCTTGTATTTATGTTACATTCCCTGTATGTATGTGTATTACTAGTTGCATATAATATTGTTTTACATTAAATCTTCACGGCTATTGACTCTTATGCTTCAAAAGGTATTTGTGACTTCTTTCCTTTGATATTTATGGACTTTTTAAATTTCCCTATATATTTTGACAACTATTTGAATCATACAAGTTTCAGTTTCTCAAATCATAATATTTTATAACCTCTGTACATACATTTATATCGCTTATAAATATTTATACCCCACTATTAAAACAGTTTACGATTAAAATTAATAGAAATATTTTTTTATCTATATATGCCTTTTATGTTTACAAACAATCATTAACCCCACATAAGTTTTATAAAATTGACAGTTCTCATAAGCAAAAAGGGCTTCAGTATTTTAAATATTGGCACCTGTTATTTACTTCAGCTATCACTCCCTGGTTGACATTTAATTATTATCAAAATTCGTTCTTGACAATGAATTTGTACCTGTTGCATCCCAAGCTTTGATTTCAATTGCAGTTTATAGACAAAAGCACATCAATCTTGTTACTTGACGACGGATTCTTCGTATCCAAGCACTCTGGTTACTATAAAGTTCACTCACACGTGTTTCTCAATGGTCCTTGACCTATCTATGCAGTTTCTGGCAATTAGTTTGCACAATATCTGTTACAATATTATTTTCTTGGATATGATGCCGCTGTAGCGTCACCTAAATTTTATATCTTTAATTTCAACGTTGTTTTAAACACTTTTCACTGCCGCGTTAACTCAAACGGTAGTTTATAAAGGCATTTATGCTTTAATACTATATTTGGACATTATTTTTATAATTTATCAAAAATTTTCGTTATTTTTTGGGAGCGACGCCTTATTAGCGTCCTCCTTCTTCAAAAACCAAACACAAGAGAGTTAGTCAATTATTTTCATCCAATAATTACAAACTTTATTTCCAAAGCATTCTGTTATGTCAATTTTTACGTCACGTGAAACGCAGTATACATCGAGGTCGTCGATTAGCGCGACAGTGGTTCTGCGCGACACTCTTTACCGCGACACAACAATAGATCGACTCCATACAGGCAGAAAGATCATTTTTTCAGTATTTGTCTGGCTGACTGTGTGAAGTATCATAGACAGACCAATGGGAGTGTTCTTATTTCTTATACTCCTCCCATAACAGAAACTATATAGAGAACATAAATATTATGTAATTAATGTAGACATTCAAATTTATGTTTTATAGGAGACTAATTTAATTGCATTTTGAATTGTTTGAGTTACTTAGATACAAATAAATATATATATAAGGGTAAATAATTGTTTTTGTAGAAGGTATTAATAGTTTAAATTGCAATGACATTTTCCTATAAAAATATTTGTAATGAAAAAATTCATTGACAAGATTAGTTTCATTTTTTAATTAACAGCAAAACCACATTATAATTAACTTTAATGTTTTTTTATTATTGCTAAATATTTAAAAAAAAAACTGTCTTTGATGGCATTTATTTTTAATGCTTATTTGCTGCAAAATTGTATTTCAAAATTTATGGTTAATGAGGAAATGTTTAATAAATTCAAAAAAGCTGGCTGCCATGATAGTCTTTTTAACATTGGTTTTTAATGCTCATTTCCTGCAACATTGTCTTTCAATGTTTATAGTTAAGAAATTGTTTATATATATTTTTTTAAATCTTTCCTCTTTGGCACCTACTTTTCTATATTTTTTAATGCTCATTTGCTGCAAACTTGTTTTTCCAAGTTTATGGTTGAGGGGAAAACATATAAATATTTTCAAACAACCTCTCCTTGATGACACCTTCCTTTTAACATTATTTTTAACGCTAATTTGCTGCAAAATTGTGTTTTTTTTTAATGTACGATTGGGGAGAAATATTGTTAAAAATAGTTTATTTTGAAATAATATACATACTTAATTACATAATGAAGGAAATAAAAAAAATCCTTGGAAATTAACAACAGATGTTATATATATATATATATATATATATATATATATATATATATATATATATATATATATATATATATATATATATATATATATATATATATATGAAGTACAGAGAAATGGGTTTTCGGTAAAAAAAATACATTATCACGTAAGATATATTTCAGTTTTTATAAAAGAAAATAAAACTCAACATTTAAACGAATAAAGTTTCAAACACATATATTTAATATACAATTTTTTCTTATTTATTATCATATGTATTGTTTTTAGAGGTGTGCAAAGTTTCGAAATTTCGAACCGAACCCTAACTTGAACCAAACCTTTGGTTCGAAAAATTGTTTGCGCTAGGCGATGTTAAACTAGTTCGAAATACATAATCCTTCAAAATAGCTTGGAGTTCGTTGCTAAAGAATACTTTGAAGCTGAACTTTACAGGCATCCAATGCTGGCAAAGGTAGCGAAGTTGTAAAGTCCATATCAGTCCCATTGAGTCGATAGCGTAATTTCAGGAAATATCATTCATATCTTTGACAGTTTGTGAGACACTGAGACAGCTAATTAACATTACTGAATTATTATATTTTTATATATCCTAGCATCCCAATACCTTTTTTTGGTTACAACATTATAATGGCAGTGTTCGCAACTGGTTGGTAAAGTAAATTTTCACAATTTATGACTATAATTGCAGATTGCCTTCCGAAAACATTAGATTAAACATACTTTATTTTACAATGATCCAAAACAGTTAAAACAATCAAGAAACAGTATATATATATATATATATATATATATATATATATATATATATATATATATATATATATATATATATATATATATATATATATATATATATATGCTCACTTTTAACCCACTCATTCAAATTTGCTAAAACTGCCCAGCTAATACCAAACAACAACAAAATATTTATAATTGAGCTTAGCTATTATAGATGTAGAAGTATAAAAAAAGTGTTCAATGTGCCTTTTTGTATTTTTGATTCAACACCGGCTCATCTTAAAAACAAACATCAGCATCAGAGGGCATTTTCATCCAATCGACCTGCAAATTTTGTCAAACCTTTCCTTTTAGTGAATTTTCTTAAAAAAAATTCACTGAGGAGATCTCGACTTTCGAATTTTGAAAAAATTTCTTCAAATGAGCGCTATATAGGACCCCCGGAACCCAAATCCGAGGTCAGTTTCAGACTTTATATGTTATATATATATATATATATATATATATATATATATATATATATATATATATATATATATATATATATATATATATATATATATATATATATATATATATATATTTATGTGTCACACCTATAACTTAAAAAATAATGGGCCGATGTTGATAAAATTTGGCACATACCTTCCTTTCGCAAGTCGCTTGGATAAGTTCGTTAGCCAGGAAAATCCGCCGAGGTTTTCCCGGAAAATTTTGTGTTTTCTTTCAAAAAAAATCGAAAAAAATTTATATTTCCAAAATTAACAAAGTAAGGGCAACCAAATTTCATACGCGGGTTTATATCATTAAAGGAAAGTCACCTACCAAAATTTAGCTCCGTAGGTTAAATGACAAAAAAGTTACAGGCATTCAAAGAAAAATAAATTTGGGTTCTCCTCAAAACGTCAAAATCGCGATTTTAAACGTCAAAATTGGTGAGTACCTTCCTTTTGCAAGTGGCTTGGATATGTTCGTTATTTAGAAAAATCCGACGTGGTTTTCCCGGAAAATTTTGTGTTTTCTTTCGAAAAAAATTTATATCTCCAAAATTAACAAAGTAAGGGCAACCAAATTTTATACGCGGGTTTATATCATTATAGGGAAGTTACCTACCAAAATTTAGCTCTGTAGGTCAAAAGACAAAAAAGTTATAGGCATTTAAACAAAAATAAATTGGGGTTTTTCACAAAACGTCAAAGTTGCGATTTAAACGTCAAAATTGGCAACATTTAGGAAAAGAACTTGAATCTAATACCGGCTATGGAAATAAAATGTCTCAAGAAGAATGTTTTACAAACCCTGAAGTGTTAGCTTCAACCGTCATTGTCCTTCATTTTAATAAAATGTTTCCAGAAAATTTATTTCAAATAGACCTTTTCTCTGACACTTGGCAGTAGTCTTAGCTATAGAGTTTATCGTTAAGAGGGGGGTTCAATAAAATGCTTAAAATACACTATATTTGTAGCTTGTTGAACTGTCCCAATTAAAGCCTTAGACTGAAAATATAGTATATAATAGCTAGATTGAGGTTTGAGGAAGGCAATAAAGATTTTTGTAAGCAAATATCCCGTTTATAACGAAAATACAACGTTTTTGCCAAACCATGATTTGACAATTTTTTGTCACAGAATTAGCTCAAAATCACTCTTTGCCTAGATTAGGTATCCAAGAATAAGTTTCTTAAATTTCAGGTCTTTTGGATTCCAAATAAAAACGTAATGCAAAGTGAAATGTAAAATATGACATACCTTAATTATTTAGTCAATATGTGTTGTCAAACTAGTGCGTTTCGGTACCATCCGTAGACCAGCTATTTTCTAAAAGATGGCGCACTAAAATTGTGATTCCACGAACGCATTTCATTTTCATTCATAATATGTCAAATCATCTTTAAGGTTACATGCCATTAGTAACATTTGAATGTTATTTAAGACCGAAACAGTCTACACTCGAATATGTTTCAGCGATCGGCGAAATAAATCAATCAATTCTGCAATTTGCTATTTAGCTAGACACTTACATTTAATTTCCGATACCAAATTCCTGACGGTAAGGTGCTGTATGTGTAAATACAATGTAAAGAATTCGTTTATTACGAAGCGTCGGTAGCTCATTGGAAGAGTACTTGTATGTCAAGCGGACGATGCTGGTTCGAGTCCGGCCCGGTCCGTTTCTCCTTTTAGTGAATTTTTATTGGGAACAATTAACTAAATTCAAATGGAGAGGTATCTATGGTGAGATTTGACAAACATTTTTTTCAAATGACTGCGAAATAGGACCCATAGGACAAATATCCTGGGTCAGTTTCAATTTTTATATGTTTATATAAATATAATATAAATAAAAATGTTAAGTTTTCTTTCGAAAAAAATGTTTATCTCCGAAAATTACAAAGCTATTTTGATGAAATTTATGTGAATATGTTGTCTTGGTAAAGGCCTTACCACGTGCCAAAATTCAACCTTCTAGGTTTATAGAAAATTGAGTTATTCAAACTTGAAGCATTTAATGAAAATTGATTACCATAACGCACTTGCTGCGTTCAGACTTTTTTTGCTTCCGCGACTTAAGCGGTTTGACCTTTGCTTTTTTTATATTTAAAAAATGGTTAATCTTGCTGGTGCGTATGGATGCAGTAATGAATATAATTCATAAAAACTAATTTCTTTCTTTTGTGCAAGTAAAAGATATTTAACGGTAATTATGCAGATGATCGGCATACGTGAGTTTTGAAAAATATTTCAGTAAACATGCTTAAAAGACTCAATGTGTGCATAAGCAACAAGATATATGTTGTGGAATCAACCCCTCCAAAAGTTACGAGACCCGGAGTGAATAGGGATGCTCGGCGGAGAAGGAAATATAAAGGAAAAATCAGTAAAAACAACTTAGTTCGACCTCTATAAGCAGCCTTTTCACTTTTTGTATCAACACTTTCTCCTAAACATGTTTTTCCCCTGCACCACGTATATTTGCTCCTAGTCCCCCGCAGCTTTTTGGGGGTTGAAGGGACACCATTTTTCATGTTTATGCACTAAACACTCTACGAAGCAGACCTGAACGACCTAACCTGACCTAACCTGACCTGACCTGATCCGGACCTGACCCGGATCCTTTTACCTAACCCATACCTAACCCTGGACTGACAAAAAAACGTAGAAGAAAACCGAAAAGCAGAATATCATGCATTTAAAAAAAAATCTTATGATTTAAAATATTTTTGATACCGCTAGCTATTCCTCGAGACACAGTATCAATGGGCTCTATCCTGAATCTATATAAGCTACACAAACAAATTTTGTTAAAAAATAAAAAACTATAGTGAAAAAGCAAAAGCGACTACTTAAAAACTCAAAGACGCAGCAAGTGCGTTATGGTAGTGAATTTTCATAGAAATGATCTGGCACCAAATATTTTATTATAACTTTTTTTTCTTGCAACATAGAAATCTAAATTTTTGTGTATAGTTTACTTTTTAGTGAATTTTCTTTAAAAAAAAAATCACTAATGAGGAGATCCCGACTTTTAAATTTTGAAAAAATTTCTTCAAATGAGCGCTAATTAGGCCCCCCAGAACACATATCCAGGGTCGGTTTAAATTTTTATATGTATATATATATATATATATATATATATATATATATATATATATATATATATATATATATATATATATATATATATATATATATATATATATATATATATATATATATATATATATATATATATGTATCACACCGATAACTCAAAAGATAATGGGCCGATTTTGATTAAATTTGGTGAATACATTCCTTTTGCAAATGGCTTGGATAAGTTCGTTAGCCAGGAAAATCGGTCCAGGTTTTCCCGGAAAATTTTGTGTTTTCTTTCGAAAAAAATATATATCTCCGGAATTAACAAAGTAAGGGCAACCAAATTTCATATGCGGATTTATATCATTATAGGCAAGTTACCTACCAAAATTTAGCTCCGTAGGTTAAAGGATAAAAAAGTTACAGGCATTCGAAGAAAAATAAATTTGGATTTTCCTCAAAACGTCAAAATTGCGATTTTAAACGTCAAAATTGGTGAGTACATTCCTTTCGCAAGTCGCTTGGATAATTTTGTTAGCCAGGAAAATCCTCCGAGGTTTTCCCGGAAAAATTTGTGTTTTCTTTCGCAAAATATTTATATCTCCAAAATTAACAAAGTAAGGGCAACCAAATTTGGTAAGCTAGTTTATATCGTTATAGGTGTGCCACCTACCAAAATTTAGCTCTGTAGGTCAAAAGACAAAAAAGTTATGGGCATTTAAAGAAAAATAAATTGGGGGTTTCCTCAAAACGTCAAAGTGACAATTGAAAACGTCAAAATTCGCAACATTTAGGCAAATAACTTGAATCTAATACGGGCTATAGAAAGAAAATGTCTCAAGAAGAATGTTTTACATACACCGAACTCTTAGTTTCAACCGTCATTGTCCTTCATTTTACTAAAATGTTTCCAGAAAATTCATTTCTAATAGACCCTTTCTCTGATGCTTGGCAGTAGCCTTAGCTATAGAGTTTATTGTTTAATGGTATAAAATTTTTGTCGAATTTTCGTAAAAAATCAATAAAGCTCAATATATTCGTTATTATACAAGATATGAAAAAATATTGTATACATTAATTATACGGTGTTTTGAGCTACATCTTAAAAAATTATTGCGACAATCACAGGGTGGCCCATAAGTCATTGGTGATACAAATAAATTTTTTTTGTCGAAAACGCCTAATTTTTTTGCATTTTCCATCGAAATATAATGCATGTTTGTAAGTTAAGAAATTCTGGAGGCAGCAAGTGCGTTGTGGTTGCGAATTATGATTAAATGCTTCATATTTGAAAAGCTCAATTTGCTATTAACCTATAAGATTGACCAAGAAACGTATTTTTTCAGTAACACTTTTGGTTTACTTTTGGAAATTTCTGTACCTTTTCAAACAATCAAGTTATTTTGATGAAACATGGCACATTGTTTTTACTATATATGTTATACTGGTAATCAAATTTGATGCCTGCTTTTTCTATATAGGTTATACTGGTAACCAAAATTGATGTCTGCTTTCTTAAAAAGAAAACACACATATTTTCAATAAAAACATTTTTATGAAAATTCACTACCATAACGCACTTGCTGCGTCCCGAGATTTTTTATTTATTTATATATATATTTTTATATATATATATATATATATATATATATATATATATATATATATATATATATATATATATATATATATATATATATATATATATATATGTATCACACCGATAACTCAAAAAATAATAGGCCGATTTTGACTAAATTTGGTGGAAAAATTCCTTTTGCAAATGGCTTGGATAAGTTCGTTAGCTAGGAAAATCTGCCCAGGTTTTCCCGGAAAATTTTGTGTTTTCTTTCGAAAAAAATTTATATCTCCGGAATTAACAAAGTAAGGGCAACCAAATTTGGTACGCTAGTTAATATCCTTATAGGTAAGCTACCTACCAAAATTTAGCTATGTAGGTCAAAAGACAAAAAAGTTATAGGCATTTAAAGAAAAATAAATTGGGGTTTTCCTCAAAACGTCAAAGTTACGATTTAAAACGTCAAAATCGGCAACATTTAGGCAAAGAACTTGAATCTAATACGGGATATGGAAAGAAAATGTCTCAAGAAGGATGTTTTACAAACTCTGAAGTCTTAGTTTCAACCGTCATTGTCCTTCATTTTACTAAAATGTTTCCAGAAAATTCATTTCAAATAGACCCTTTTTCTGATGCTTGGCAACAGCCTTAGCTTTAGAGTTTATCGTTTAATGGTACCTATATAATTTTTGTCGAATTTTCGTAAAAAATCAATAAAGCTCAATATATCCGTTATTATACAAGATATGAAGAAAATTTGTATATATTAATTATAGGGTGTCTTGAGCTACATCTTAAAAAAATATTTCTACAATCACAGGATGGCCCATAAGTCGTTGGTGATACAAATTTTCTTCTTTTTTTTTTAATCAAACACGCCTTATGTTATTGCATTTTTGAATATTTCAGCGATGCCTGTTTGTAAGAAAAGAAATTCGGGACGCAGCAAGTGGGTTATGGTAGCGAATTTTCATTAAATGCTTCAAATTTGAATAGCTCAATTTGCTATTAACCTATAAGGTTGACCAAGAAACGAGTTTTCCCGGAACACTTTAAGTTTACTTTTGAAAATTTTTGTACATTATCACACAATAAAGTTATTTTTATGAAACATGGCACATTGTTTTTACTATATAGGTTATACTGGTAACCAAAATTGATGCCTGCTTTCTTAAAAAGGAAACACATATTTGCAATTAAAAACATTTTTATGAAAATTCACTACCATAACGCACTTGCTGCGTCCAGAGTTTTTTATTTACTATATTTGCCAAGTAAAGCAGCATAAGAATATGATGACTGTGGAGAAAAGAGTAGGTAGGTAGGTACTTATATCATGGAAACAACTATTAACCAATGTCAAAGTTTGTTGTGAAAGTGTAGGTAAATTATGTTTAATGTCAGACATCTGTAATGAAAAACTAGGTATCAAATTATTATCTTTACCAAATTTCAAACTACATTTAGATCGTTAGAGTAGGCCTATAAAAAGTTCGCAATTTGTTTCCAGACTATGATGGCTTACTAGAATTATTTGTGAACACTATCTATTTTCACGGGTTAGCGCTCAAAATCGAAAATAACCTTTTAATGAGAATGAAATGTAACATTAAGTAACTACTTAATGATTCAGTTAGGTATAAGAAAAAACTTCAGTGTGATGTCAGGATAACTCCAGGCGAAACCTTGTTCTTCCTTTAGACTTGCTCCTACATTTATTTGATTTATTTTCTATTTTCAAAACAAAAAGAAATCATTGCCCTTGAATAATACAATTTTAAATTTCGTGCGTCTTTGTACTTATTCTACTTGACTTTCTAATATTGGCCAAATCGCCTTCCAAAACACTAGTCTGACCAATGACACAATAGATAGGTCTATGAGCCTGACTTTGTGCCATGTTGCCAAATGTAAAAGTTATCAACGATTTTTGTGACTAGTCTATGACCTAGCGTCCTTCAGTTTTTGCTGTTTTTAAAATACTAAATTTGGTATTCTTCTGGCAGCTAATTTATAGTAAAAAAATTAAGTTTGAATAAGCTAATTGTTCTTTAACTCAAAAACATCAAATTTGCGGTGATAGTATTATAATCTTTATACTAGAAACCTATGTACCAAATTTCATTCAAATAGCTTTATATTTTTTCGAAAAAACGAGGTCTCATTTACCTGGCGAATGAACTTATTCAAGCAATTTGTACAAATAATATACCTGCAGAGACATAAATATCATACATACATACACACACACACACGCATATATATATATATATATATATATATATATATATATATATATATATATATATATATATATATATATAATTCGGTAAGTCAACGAAATGATAAAGTACGGCGTTGCGCCCTATACTAATGGAATAGATATAATTAGATTATGCTTCCGCCTGCCTAAAGCACATATTTAGAAAACATTTATCAATATACAACCTGCCCCAGCGGTCCGTCGCGAGCTTAACATAAGTTTTTAAATAGGACACGGCATTTTTTAATTCATTGCTACCATTCTCTGTAAAGTTTCCTCTATGTATTGACCAATAATATCGTTTATGTTATATATGGACCGATTCCGAAATATGTAACTTTCTCAATTATTTTCTCTCAAAATCGTTATACGTTTTAAAACTAATATCAGGTCAGGTCATTGTTTTGAAGATTTTAGAAATAAATAGTAAACGTTATTATTTCCACACCACTCGGATAACTACTGGGATAATAAAGCTTCTATATAGTGTTCAATATCGTCCGACAGATTTGGATATAACTTTATATATATATATATATATATATATATATATATATATATATATATATATATATATATATATCTATATATATATATATATATATATATATATATATATATATATATATATATATATATATATATATATATATATATATATATATATATATATATTATGAAAGGCAATCTGCCTACTCCTTAAAGCGGTGGCTAAGGGTAGGTTTAGTTGTAGCTCGATTACGAGGCCTCAATCTGCCTACCCCCAAATCCCGCCAGTGATCGTCTCTTAGGTATCGGCACAGTATAAGGGAGACCTTAGATTTCATATTTTCTTAACTTCTTGAAAATGGCTCCAAAACAGGAGCCAGAACGTCGAGTTTTCGTAAATTCTAGACGTACTTCAACCCAAGAACCAAGTATATCTCACACTAATGACCGCGGAAACCTTTCCGTATAAAGTTTGAAAGTGAACCCGCATACAGGTTTTATGGGAAGGGGGTAGTTCTCATTCATTTTAGGAATTTTTTTCAAAATTGTAATGCAGGGGCTTTGAAGTAATGAGCCAAACCACCTTCTAAAGACTTACCGACTATATTAAAAGCCTTTGTTTATTTTTCGAGTTATCGTCGTGACACTAATACACACACATTATATATATATATATATATATATATATATATATATATATATATATATATATATATATATATATATATATATATATATACTGTGTGTGTAAAATAAATAAAAAATCAGCTAAAATTGCAAATAAACAAGGCAGGTACAGACGTGGAGACTATTTCTCTGCTGCCTTGCAAATGTTAGTTTTATTTTCTGTAACCGGTTTCGCTGCTTGATAGCTTTCTCAGACAAAAGATGTCAAGCAGCAAAACCGGTTACAGAAAATAAAACCAACATTTGTGAAGCCAAAGAAATAGTTTCCACGTATTTATTTAGTATGGAACGGTTTCACCAAGTAAGGGCATTAACAGTTGATGAAAACAATTAGTTTTTTTTCTAATGGCTTTTCCATAATTTTTAGTATTCTACGACGAATTATTTACAGTACCTATCTCTATTCATTAACCTATAAAGAAAAGTCATGAAGTGCGTGTTCAAAGTTTACTGTAAGAAAAATCTTCGGTTTTCTGTTTGTTTAACCGCATCCCAGTTTCCAACAATAATATGCTTTTTAAAACAATATTTTATAATTTTACATTTCCATGATAAAAAGTTGGCATTCAAGTTATAACCTATATTCTTTATTTTATTCTTTTTAAGTTTTAAAATAAACTGTTATTAATTTAAATTCACTAATAGAGAGGTATCGATGGTGAGACTTGACAAACATTTTTTCAAATGAGTGCGAACTAGGACCCTTAGAACCCATATCCGGGGTCTGTTTCGATTTTTATATGTTTATATATATATATATATATATATATATATATATATATATATATATATATATATATATATATATATATATATATATATATATATATATATATATATATATATATATATATATATATATATATATATATATATCCATCTGATAACTCAAAAAACAAAAAATAATTAACCAATTTCGATGAAACACAGCAAGTGCCTTTTTTATTAATGGCTTGGATGAGATCGTTATCCAAGAAAATCGGGCAGGGTTTTCCGGGAAAATGTTGAGTTTTGTTTAGAAAAAAAAAAATTCTCCGAAAATTACAAAACTGTTTTAATGAAATTTAATGGATATTTTGCCATGGGAGGGACCGTAGTACGTACTAAAATTCAACTTTCTACGTTTATAGAAAATTGAGTTATTCAAATTTTGAATTTTCATTCGAAAAAAATTTTTCCTCCGAAAATTACAAAGTTATTTTAATTATGTTCTGACTACACTGTTATACAGATCAGTTATTTAAGGTCGAAGACAGCAGGTAGCAGGTAGCCATTTACGATCGTTTGATGGCCTTCTATACATGTGTTGGCTTTTATTTCGAACATTCTTCTAAATCAGCCCTTGCCCTTAGAAATAAATAAGCAGGTAGGTTAACTTAAAAACGCAGGCTTTATTATAATATAAACTCGTATTTGCTCAGGGCTTCAACTTTGTTTTTTTCAAAAGATAAAATAACTATATATAAATAACAAAATAAATAGACAAGGGTTACATTGAATGTTACACAGATGACATGATAGCGATATTATTAGAAACGGAAAAAGAATTACAAAGGATGTTGAGTGTGCTAGATGTTGTTTTAAAAATATCAAACTAAACATCAATACGACGAAAATAAGGGTACACAAGATAAGTAGAGGACAGCGAAAATGAATACAAAGCTGAAATATGCAACAGCTTGAACAAGTAAAACGTTCATGTACTTTGAAAGTATTATTACGGATGATGATAAATTTAGCAAATGTGAGGAGAATCCCAACATTCAATAGGTAGACAACATACCTACTTTTCTGGCAGATAAACATTCAAATTTGGGTATAAGGAAATTGTTCAAGTCAAACGTAGAGCATAGCATACCGTACTAGTTTTAGTGACTCATACACTGTTCCATGCACAAAAAAATGGGAACGCAGTAAGTGCGTTTTGGTAGCGAATTTTCATTAAATGCTTCAAATTTCAATAACTCAATTTGCTATTAACCTAAGGTTCGTTGGCTAGGAAACAAGTTTTCTTGAACACATTTAAGTTTATTTTCAAAAAATTTTTGTACATTTTCAGGCAGTAAGTTATTTTGATAAAATATGGTACATTGTTTCTACTATATAGGTTACACCGGTAACCAAATTGATGCCTGCTTGCATTCAAGAGGCATAAGGCACTGGCTGCGTCCAGGCTTTTTTCTTACAAACATGCATCATATTTCGATAAAAAAGACAAAAATGCAATAATATAAGGGATATGTTCGGAAGAAAAATTATAGGTATCATGAACGACTTATGTGTCATCCCGTGATTGTCAAAATAATTGTATAAGATGCAGCTCAAGACACTCTTATAATTAACGTATACAATTTTTTCTCATATCTTGTAGGTATAATAGCAATTATATAATTGAGCTTTACCGTAGAAATGCGCCATCCTGCATATATGTAAACAGATAAAAACTGAAACTAAACCCGGATATGGATTCTAGGACGCCTAGCTTGCACTAATTTGAAAAAATCTTTTTAAAATTCAAAAGTCGCGGTCTCTATATTAACGAATTTTTTCCACGAAAATTAGCTAAAAATTATAGATCGATAAACCATAAGCTTAACTAAAGCCACTGCCAAAGCATCAGAGAAAGTCTCTATTTGAAATGAATATTCTGTAAACATTTATGTAAAATGAAGGACAATGACGGTTGAAGCAAAAAATTAAGGGTTTGCAGAACCCTCTCTTTGCGACATTTTCTTTACATAAACCGTATTTCTTTTAGCTTGTTTGCTTAAATGTTGCCAATTTTGTCGTTTCAAATCGCGACTTTGACGTTTTGAAGAAAACCCCATTTTTTTCCTTTAAATGCCTACAACTTTTTTGCCTTTTGCCGATTTTCTTGGCTAACGAACTTAAGCAAGCCACTCGCAAAAGGAAGGTACATATGGAATTTGATCAAAATTGGCCCATTATTTTTTGAGTTATCGGTGTGATACAATCTAAAAGTCGGGATCTCCTCATTAGTGAATTTTTTAAAAGAAAATTCACTATTAAACTAAAGCTTCTGCTCATATACACAATCCTCAAGAATACAGGATAAACTAAGTGAAGATTGGAACATGTGATGAGCACTGATAAGTACACTCGGAGAACCAAAACCACCGCAACACATTTTTAAAGCCGAAACGATCGTTTCACTCACAAAGACCTAATGATAATCTGCTACTGAAATGTTGTAATGCATGTGAAGTAAAGTTGTACTTTGACCAGCAGGTTACAAAGAGAATGGAACTTTTCCCCTTTCACAAGTATGTGTCTTTCAAAAATGTTATCCGAAAGTTATTATGTTGCAGTGTTATGTTCAATAAAGCTTTTCCTCTTTCATTAAGCATTTTATTCTCCATCCTCTTCCACATAGCATACTTATTAACATTTCTGACATATTCCATGTCTACATTTCAAATACATATGAATTGATGAACATTTACGTCAGGTCCAAATTAAAATGTTTATCAGTGTGAAGACAAGGCTTTTTGTTTGCCAGTTCTCATTGTATCATCAACAGTAATAATACTTTCAAGGTACATAAATATTTTTATTTCGTCAAGTTGTTGGCCATCTAGCTTTATATCCATGTCCGCAGTTCTGTCCTTACATATCTTTATTAGTTTTCTTTTCGCAATATTAATTTTTATTGACTGTATGACAATTTTTAACGTCGGTCTATTCCCGCAACTATGGCCAATCTCCGACGCCAGGAAGCAGTTTCACCTTACTACCCTGGAAATGTTGGCAAACCTCGGCCCTTCTATAAGAAGGGTATGGATCTTTAACGTGCCCAACATCGCACGGACACGTTAAAGATCCGTACCCCTACTTAACCATTGTCGCGGACTAGACCGATGTTAAAAAAAGTAAGTAATACAATCATCTGTGTGTGTAAACTGTAAACTGAATATTTATTTGATTTAATTATTTTCACTCATCTAATTATTCATTCTGGAATAGGAAGTGGCAACGCTGTGTGAAATTCACACAACAAAACGGCTTCGCAGCATGCGCAGCGCAAATATGTGCGGTGTGCGGTTAATGTATTAAAGTCTCAGAATGTCAGAATGTGCTAATGTGCTACACGTTTCTGTATTTCTAACCTAAGTAGGTACACTTCGTTTTTCAAAAAACAAGGGAACAGCGAAGCAACAGAAAGACAAGTTGTATTATTTGAACTGTGACCTGGCTCTTTACTTCAGATTTTAAAATGGGTAAGTCAGTTGTAAAATTTGTTAATTAGAATCAAAATATAAGTAGTTTTAAATAAATGTGGGAAACTATAACCCCATTATTTTCATTTGTAATAAAAATGTCTTGTTTTTCAAGTCTTTATATATATATTAGGTAGCCTATCGAGTTTTACTCTTGCAGTTGTGATTTCTTTATCAAAAAATAATGTGTTACAAGAAATGACTCTTAATTTTCTTAACATGGATGTTCTTCAAAATGTTAGGTTTACCTATTCAATTTCACTTCTGCTTGTATAAAAAAAAAAGTCTGAACGGAGCAAGTGCGCTATAGTAGCGAATTTTCATCAGTTTTGTTATAATGTACTATAAGTGAAGAGAAGTATGCAAAAATTGAAGTTATAGGAACAAGAGCCAGCAGGTAGATATATTTGTAAAGTAACCAGTGTGGTGAAAAAATACCGGAAGTCTCTAGTTGGCCTAGAAGCTTCACAAACCATGATCTACATATAAAAGAAATATATTACGTTGTTACCTCTTGAATAGCGAAATTGTCTTTATGAAAATCCGCTGATATTGCACAATTTATTACAAAATTAAGAAATATGTGGTAAATTCAATATTCTCATGCAACATTTTTTTCAATTTCAGAGCAAGCACAAACAGAAACCGAGCAAAGTGACAAGGTTGTTCAGATCTTATCCAAGGTGAGCCAAGCAGTTGATGGCTTGAGGGAACACCTGGTCCCTCTGTATGGTTAGTGTTAAATTTCAAAGATTTATATTATGTTGAATATAATTTTGATTTTGTTGAAATTTTGTTTGCAATATACACGCACTTGCCTAGCCTGATGCTGAAGAAGAAGAGTTTGAAGTTATATCATAAATGTTTTATATAGATGTATATAATTTACTGTTTATAATAAAAGGCAATAAAAAAGTTTACTTTTTGTATGCTCTTACAGAAGGGTCCTGTAAATATTTATGTTGTCTTGCAACCAGAAGTAAAGTGTTACCAGAAACAGGTGCAGCATCAGTGGTATCAAATGAAAGCAGTGGTATTTGCGACTGTTGAAACAGACTGTGGAAAATAATTGTTAGTAATACATATACTGATAATATTAATCATCCATTAACTTTTTAGTTTTATAAATTTTTGTGTGCATTTTTTGCGTAAGTTACAAACACATTTGTTTTTATACTATGTTATGTGTGGTGTGTGTTGGCATGTTTTGAATTCAAAGACATGAGATGGCAACTACCATTACCTACACTATAACCATAAAAGTATTGAGCTAAGGACTGAGGTATAATTTTTTTAATCATTTAATTGTACACTTACAGTAACCATTTTCTAAATTTTATTTCGCAATAGATTTATTGTATATTGACTCTTAGAAGGCAGATAAAGGTACTATGTCTGGTTTCAAGTTTTTATTAAACTGTTTTAGCATTTGTGCCTAATCAAAAGGTCTTTTTGTAAGACTCATACAGTTTATATTATATTACATATATATATATATATATATATATATATATATATATATATATATATATATATATATATATATATATATATATATATATATATATATATATATATATATATATATATATATATATATATATATATATATATATATATATATATATATATATATATATATATATATATATATATATATATATATATATATATATATATATATATATATATATATATATATATATATATATATATATATATATATATATATATATATATATATATATATATATATATATATATATATATATATATATATATATATATATATATATATATATATAAGAAAACTATTCATATTTGGTCTGTTGGTGGAAATTCTTAGTCAATATAAAAAAAAACATGGTTACAAAATGGTAACCTTAGGGTCTATAGAAAATGAAAGTGAATCATCTCAAGAACCTTTACCAAAAATTCAATAATTATTGTTTTCCTTCCTTAGTGAAACTGTTCCATATTAAATACAGACGTTGAGACTATTTTTTTGGCTTCACTAACATTGGTGTTCTTTTTTGTAAATGAAGGACATAGCAGTGAAACTGGTTACAGAAATGTTAAAGAACATCTAGAATTCAAAAGGGCCACCTCTGTTCCCGTTAACTTAGGTGCTGGCTATGTCCTTCATTTACAGAAAAGAAAACAAATATTAGTGAAGCCAGAGAAATAGTCTCAATGTCTATATTTAGTATTGACCTAGGTACAATATTTTTTTTGTTACATTTTTAACTGTTTAGAAAAGTAACTTAAAAGTTTTACTAGATGAAACCTGAAATGTTCATATTTATTTTTTAGCTTCATGTACCTACTTGGCTGATATTTTTTAATTGATAGTACTTTATAACTTCATTTTTTTGTTGTAATTTTAATTAAGCAGGTATAACTTTTACATTTTTCTTCATAATTTTAATACTTTTATATTATTGTATATAGTAAGTATATTTGTTCATCTAAATTATACACGTGTTTTACAAATAGGTATAAGCTTATACACTGTAATCAAAACAATTGTATTCACTTATAATGCTTCAACTTACACTATCAAACAATTTTATACCTATTGTCATTTTAATGCTGTTAGCGAAAATTTTATTATGAAAAATTCGCTTTAATGTCCCTTTCTTTAGTTATCATTCCGTAATTGCTACCAGTATTTAACTTCCTTTAAGAGGGAGCTTGCTTTTAATTGTGACCATATAATGTTAATTATTTGATCACAATTTATCACTATAATTTTGACATAATTTTACATCACTAAAACAGTCAGATTTATATAATTTTATATTAGCCTAATAATGTATCTTTAGCAATATTCATTATTAATAAATCAGGATATTTATAAAACTCTCTGACATATCGGATAATTTACAGTATATCGCAGCACATGATTACGCTCTCGATTTATGCCAATAAATGAGCTTGTTCACATGTAATGCATGTTTATTGCTTTTAATGTAGGTAAACCTTAAAAATAGTATTACAAACATTCAATGATAGTTGTATTTTATATTTATATAATATCTACCTTAATTCTGAGTCTTGTGTGGACCTTGTGTTCATGTCTCACGGGTGCTATGCAGATGCAGGAAAACTTCACTTTATGGTGAGCCAGATTCATGAGAGGATATATTTGACTAGCAATTACAACTTGTGGTTTACCGTTGACTTCCGAACAAAATTTGCCATGTTTTCAGCGGTTCTAGGGTTCATTTCAGTGATGGAGTCGAACCTGCTACCTTTAGAGTATCTGAGATTTTCACCACTACACCACAGGCAATGACCTTATACCCACATTAAATTATAAATATCGTTTGTTCTAAAATATAACATATAGAAATAAGAAAATAGTTTGTTTCATTTTTATATAATTTTCAGTTTTTACGTTGTGTCTTACAGTTTATTTAATTCAAATATGATTATGTTTTTAGTGTACATAATATATTATGTTAAAAATTTAATAAATCTTAGGCAACCATGTATTTTTTATAACTAACCAAGTTTACGCACTTTGTTAATTGTAATGGACTTTTAATTTGGATTTATTATATTTATCAAATATGATTTGACTTGGAAATAATTAATAATTAACAATATGTTACCAGTCAGTAATCTTCACCACTATGCTATATGTTGTTACCTTTATATTTACATAAAGATAAAAATTTGTTCTATTATAAATCATAACAATTAGAGGTGTGCAAACCGAACTATAAACGAACCCAAGCAAAAATGTTGCATCGAAGTTCGAACCTCTCAGTATGTCTAAGGTTCACAGTCGAACATCGAACTTCTTTAACATTGAACTAACTACAGTTCTTCAATGTTCACATATATTTTCCTTAAATACAAAAATTAGGTACATTGTAGCATACAATATTTGGTACATAGAAAGAAAGAAAAAAATCTCGGGACGCAGCAAGTGCGTTATGGTAGTGAATTTTCATAAAAATGTTTTTATTGCAAAAATATGTGTTTTCTTTTTAAGAAAGCAGACATCAATTTTGGTTACCAGTATAACCTATATAGAAAAAGCAGGCATCAAATTTGATTACCAGTATAACATATATAGTAAAAACAATGTGTCATGTTTCATCAAAATAACTTGATTGTTTGAAAAGGTACAGAAATTTCCAAAAGGAAACCAAAAGTGTTACTGAAAAAATACGTTTCTTGGTCAATCTTATAGGTTAATAGCAAATTGAGCTTTTCAAATATGAAGCATTTAATCATAATTCGCAACCACAACGCACTTGCTGCCTCCAGAATTTCTTAACTTACAAACATGCATTATATTTCGATGGAAAATGCAAAAAAATTAGGCGTTTTCGACAAAAATAATTTATTTGTATCACCAATGACTTATGGGCCACCCTGTGATTGTCGCAATAATTTTTTAAGATGTAGCTCAAAACACCGTATAATTAATGTATACAATATTTTTTCATATCTTGTATAATAACGAATATATTGAGCTTTATTGATTTTTTACGAAAATTCGACAAAAATTTTATACCATTAAACAATAAACTCTATAGCTAAGGCTACTGCCAAGCATCAGAGAAAGGGTCTATTAGAAATGAATTTTCTGGAAACATTTTAGTAAAATGAAGGACAATGACGGTTGAAACTAAGAGTTCGGTGTATGTAAAACATTCTTCTTGAGACATTTTCTTTCTATAGCCCGTATTAGATTCAAGTTATTTGCCTAAATGTTGCGAATTTTGACGTTTTCAATTGTCACTTTGACGTTTTGAGGAAACCCCCAATTTATTTTTCTTTAAATGCCCATAACTTTTTTGTCTTTTGACCTACAGAGCTAAATTTTGGTAGGTGGCACACCTATAACGATATAAACTAGCTTACCAAATTTGGTTGCCCTTACTTTGTTAATTTTGGAGATATAAATATTTTGCGAAAGAAAACACAATTTTTTCCGGGAAAACCTCGGAGGATTTTCCTGGCTAACAAAATTATCCAAGCGACTTGCGAAAGGAATGTACTCACCAATTTTGACGTTTAAAATCGCAATTTTGACGTTTTGAGGAAAATCCAAATTTATTTTTCTTCGAATGCCTGTAACTTTTTTATCCTTTAACCTACGGAGCTAAATTTTGGTAGGTAACTTGCCTATAATGATATAAATCCGCATATGAAATTTGGTTGCCCTTACTTTGTTAATTCCGGAGATATATATTTTTTTCGAAAGAAAACACAAAATTTTCCGGGAAAACCTGGACCGATTTTCCTGGCTAACGAACTTATCCAAGCCATTTGCAAAAGGAATTTATTCACCAAATTTAATCAAAATCGGCCCATTATCTTTTGAGTTATCGGTGTGATATATATATATATATATATATATATATATATATATATATATATATATATATATATATATATATATATATATATATATATATATATATATATATATATATAAACATATAAAAATTTAAACCGACCCTGGATATGTGTTCTGGGGGGCCTAATTAGCGCTCATTTGAAGAAATTTTTTCAAAATTTAAGTCGGGATCTCCTCATTAGTGATTTTTTTTTAAAGAAAATTCACTAAAAAGTAAACTATACACAAAAATTTAGATTTCTATGTTGCAAGAAAAAAAAGTTATAATAAAATATTTGGTGCCAGATCATTTCTATGAAAATTCACTACCATAACGCACTTGCTGCGTCTTTGAGTTTTTAAGTAGTCGCTTTTGCTTTTTCACTATAGTTTTTTATTTTTTAACAAAATTTGTTTGTGTAGTTTATATAGATTCAGGATAGAGCCCATTGATACTGTGTCTCGAGGAATAGCTAGCGGTATCAAAAATATTTTAAATCATAAGATTTTTTTTAAATGCATGATATTCTGCTTTTCGGTTTTCTTCTACGTTTTTTTGTCAGTCCAGGGTTAGGTATGGGTTAGGTAAAAGGATCCGGGTCAGGTCCGGATCAGGTCAGGTCAGGTTAGGTCAGGTTAGGTCGTTCAGGTCTGCTTCGTAGAGTGTTTAGTGCATAAACATGAAAAATGGTGTCCCTTCAACCCCCAAAAAGCTGCGGGGGACTAGGAGCAAATATACGTGGTGCAGGGGAAAAACATGTTTAGGAGAAAGTGTTGATACAAAAAGTGAAAAGGCTGCTTATAGAGGTCGAACTAAGTTGTTTTTACTGATTTTTCCTTTATATTTCCTTCTCCGCCGAGCATCCCTATTCACTCCGGGTCTCGTAACTTTTGGAGGGGTTGATTCCACAACATATATCTTGTTGCTTATGCACACATTGAGTCTTTTAAGCATGTTTACTGAAATATTTTTCAAAACTCACGTATGCCGATCATCTGCATAATTACCGTTAAATATCTTTTACTTGCACAAAAGAAAGAAATTAGTTTTTATGAATTATATTCATTACTGCATCCATACGCACCAGCAAGATTAACCATTTTTTAAATATAAAAAAAGCAAAGGTCAAACCGCTTAAGTCGCGGAAGCAAAAAAAGTCTGAACGCAGCAAGTGCGTTATGGTAATCAATTTTCATTAAATGCTTCAAATTTGAATAACTCAATTTTCTATAAACCTAGAAGGTTGAATTTTGGCACGTGGTAAGGCCTTTACCAAGACAACATATTCACATAAATTTCATCAAAATAGCTTTGTAATTTTCGGAGATAAACATTTTTTTCGAAAGAAAACTTAACATTTTTATTTATATTATATTTATATAAACATATAAAAATTGAAACTGACCCAGGATATTTGTCCTATGGGTCCTATTTCGCAGTCATTTGAAAAAAATGTTTGTCAAATCTCACCATAGATACCTCTCCATTTGAATTTAGTTAATTGTTCCCAATAAAAATTCACTAAAAGGAGAAACGGACCGGGCCGGACTCGAACCAGCATCGTCCGCTTGACATACAAGTACTCTTCCAATGAGCTACCGACGCTTCGTAATAAACGAATTCTTTACATTGTATTTACACATACAGCACCTTACCGTCAGGAATTTGGTATCGGAAATTAAATGTCAGTGTCTAGCTAAATAGCAAATTGCAGAATTGATTGATTTATTTCGCCGATCGCTGAAACATATTCGAGTGTAGACTGTTTCGGTCTTAAATAACATTCAAATGTTACTAATGGCATGTAACCTTAAAGATGATTTGACATATTATGAATGAAAATGAAATGCGTTCGTGGAATCACAATTTTAGTGCGCCATCTTTTAGAAAATAGCTGGTCTACGGATGGTACCGAAACGCACTAGTTTGACAACACATATTGACTAAATAATTAAGGTATGTCATATTTTACATTTCACTTTGCATTACGTTTTTATTTGGAATCCAAAAGACCTGAAATTTAAGAAACTTATTCTTGGATACCTAATCTAGGCAAAGAGTGATTTTGAGCTAATTCTGTGACAAAAAATTGTCAAATCATGGTTTGGCAAAAACGTTGTATTTTCGTTATAAACGGGATATTTGCTTACAAAAATCTTTATTGCCTTCCTCAAACCTCAATCTAGCTATTATATACTATATTTTCAGTCTAAGGCTTTAATTGGGACAGTTCAACAAGCTACAAATATAGTGTATTTTAAGCATTTTATTGAACCCCCCTCTTAACGATAAACTCTATAGCTAAGACTACTGCCAAGTGTCAGAGAAAAGGTCTATTTGAAATAAATTTTCTGGAAACATTTTATTAAAATGAAGGACAATGACGGTTGAAGCTAACACTTCAGGGTTTGTAAAACATTCTTCTTGAGACATTTTATTTCCATAGCCGGTATTAGATTCAAGTTCTTTTCCTAAATGTTGCCAATTTTGACGTTTAAATCGCAACTTTGACGTTTTGTGAAAAACCCCAATTTATTTTTGTTTAAATGCCTATAACTTTTTTGTCTTTTGACCTACAGAGCTAAATTTTGGTAGGTAACTTCCCTATAATGATATAAACCCGCGTATAAAATTTGGTTGCCCTTACTTTGTTAATTTTGGAGATATAAATTTTTTTCGAAAGAAAACACAAAATTTTCCGGGAAAACCACGTCGGATTTTTCTAAATAACGAACATATCCAAGCCACTTGCAAAAGGAAGATACTCACCAATTTTGACGTTTAAAATCGCGATTTTGACGTTTTGAGGAGAACCCAAATTTATTTTTCTTTGAATGCCTGTAACTTTTTTGTCATTTAACCTACGGAGCTAAATTTTGGTAGGTGACTTTCCTTTAATGATATAAACCCGCGTATGAAATTTGGTTGCCCTTACTTTGTTAATTTTGGAAATATAAATTTTTTTCGATTTTTTTTGAAAGAAAACACAAAATTTTCCGGGAAAACCTCGGCGGATTTTCCTGGCTAACGAACTTATCCAAGCGACTTGCGAAAGGAAGGTATGTGCCAAATTTTATCAACATCGGCCCATTATTTTTTAAGTTATAGGTGTGACACATAAATATATATATATATATATATATATATATATATATATATATATATATATATATATATATATATATATATATATATATATATATATATATATATATATATATATATATATATATATAAACATATAAAGTCTGAAACTGACCTCGGATTTGGGTTCCGGGGGTCCTATATAGCGCTCATTTGAAGAAATTTTTTCAAAATTCGAAAGTCGAGATCTCCTCAGTGAATTTTTTTTAAGAAAATTCACTAAAAGGAAAGGTTTGACAAAAAAAATTCACTAATATATAAATATATATATATATATATATATATATATATATATATATATATATATATATATATATATATATATATATATATATATATATATATATATAAATTGAAACTGACCCCGGATATGTGTTCTAGGGGGCCTAGTTCGCGGTCATTTGAACAAATTTTTTCAAAATTCAAAAGTCGGGATCTCCTCATTAGTGAATTTTTTTTTAAGAAAATTCACGAATAACGCATTATACGCTGATATGTGTTTCTATTACACTAACTAACAAACAAATAAACTCTAAAAAAATCTACAAATTAAAGGCACAGACATAAAACAGTTGTTTAATGAATTTGCCTCGTCAATTACAAAACGTATGAGATAGCGGGACTTATACTTCATTTTGAAATTGGCGCGAAGCGATCCGGACGGTTTTATTGGCTGATATATTCTCCACAACAGACATCCCGGCTGTTTCAATCCTCGCGTTATATTTCGGTTAAGCCTTGCTCAGTACCTTTTTTTATTACAACATTTATTGTAAGATGTTCGTGGTGCAGTATACACTAAGATATGCCTTTTTAGACTTTTAATAATTATTAACAAAAAAAATTTGCTTAATAATGGGACAATTGACAGATAAAGGTATGAATTGGAATGCTCTTAAAAACTCTACAAACATTATAATTTTTTGTATTTACTTTTGCTAAACCTGCTACTTATTCAAAAGGCAGTCAGACTTAAATATTTACGTTTTATTTTTATAAAATATTGTAGGTACCCAATGCTGCTTAATTATAGACACTTAATTGTACTGTTAAATATTAAAAGTTAAGATTTTAGCTTAATAATGGGAAATTGACTTATTATAACATTTCAAATATATTTATGAACATTCGCTGCAAAAACGCGTTGCCTGCTTACTTTTTTTCAATACTTACTTACTATTTTAACTTGCAGATTTATGAAAACAAGTTTCTTATGAAAATTCGCTACTATTGCGCATTTGCTAAAGATAATAATTTAAATTCAGCGCGTTCGGACAACTCTCATAGGAGCCTTGTTTTTTCTTCACACATCGTAAAAACTTTGTTTGGCTTTTAGGTCTCCCTAAAAATGGACTTAGAAATACTAAAAAATATATTGTATTTTTTTTAAGTTTAATTTACTTCTCTTTTTACTTGGAATAGGTAGCGGTAATTTGAGTTTTCTCATTTATATACGTAATTAGTGAATCTAAATGACCCCACGAGACTAAAAAATATAATATATTCATGCATTGGTATATACTATATCAAAACACAATGCCGCAAAACTGTTTGCCTATTTCAGTTCTGACTAGAGCTACTCGAGCTAAACCACGCCTATCAAGGGAATACATTACACATTACAGTCGACCAATCTACTATTGAAGATTCTTATTAAGTAAGTAGGTGTATGGAGGGTTGCAAACGTATAGGCAGTGTCGCTCAAAACTGCTGGACTCGTATACATTTTGTCATATTGTGACGTTCATGCCAACTTCGTAAATCTTTACCAAAATTTCAACTTAACATGCATATTTTTAAGTCTTTCACTTATTGTATCTTTAAACTAAGATTGTTATAACAAAAAAATCTAATTCTTAGTGAGCGGTAAGCTATTAATTACATATCTATTTCAATTAGATTAGGTTTAATCTGACTGTTTTTTAACAAACTTGAAAGCACCTGAACGCTTTAAAACTGATGATATTTTATAAATTTCAAAAGAAATGGTTCAATCTACTGATTTTAACTGCCTGAAATTACATAGCACATTAAATTAACTTGTTTGTCGTAGTGGTTTTATAGCAATCCCCCCATTTATAAGATTATAATATCTTAATAATAAACATCAAAATTTTGTTTACATTCAAACTATAACAAATGTATCTGTGTGTGTGTGAAGAGTGGTTTGGCCTCGAGCTTGTAGTCTCATTGGCCACAGACTTTTTTAGTTACTTAACAAATGTATCTATAAAACTCAAATTACATCTTCACTAGTTAAACTTTTTGATCATTTATGTAGTTCAAAACACTGTCTATTTCATTTACATTTTATTTGACATAAAACTTGTACCGAATCTTTTTACTTTGAAATTTTATACTTGTGACATTAACCTAGTTCTTTTCTTTAGTGTTCATAGTAGACTGAAATTTTTACCACTTGCTTAAATTTAGATTACAAACACATTTGCTACTATTATTTATTTGAGAAACGCCTTTTATTCATTTGAACGTTAAATTGTTTTAGTTTCAAAACTGGGTTCAGCATTTTATTGATATACATTTGTTTTAATTAATCTTTTTCATTTTCTTCACAGCTTTCCATCCTTCTGGATTCGGAACAATGCTGGAACTTGTGCAAATATTCAAAACTTAGAAATTTTACTGAATATTTGCTCGTCTGCATGTTCGGTAAGATGTTTTACATTATTTTTACTTTGATATTATTTTTGAATATTAGCTTGTGTAAATTAGATGAATGTATGTATATTTTGAGTGTGTATGTATTGTTTTACTAATTTTACCTGCCCCCAATATAAATAACATCATTTAACTAACTATTTTAAATGCTGTTTTAAATTTCCGGTTACTACGGTTGTCTTAAATTTTTATTTTTACTCTTCAGATTTTTCAAGACACCATTGGCAATGCTCTCACTCAAAACTGTTCTGTGAAACACCTCTTCACTGGAGTCAGTATTACGCAAACCTGCCTTATTAAATTGCTTGTAAGACGCCCTCGTGGCGCAGGTGGCTAGGTGCCAGCCTGCAAAGCGAGAGGTCCCGGGTTCGATTCCCGGGCGAGCCAAGTTGACTTTGTCTGGAAAATTTGTAAAAAATATTAAATGATGGGAAAGAATGTGCTAATGGCCTGAGATGCCGCAGCCAATAATATTTTAAAAAAAAATACATTGCTTGTACTTTGGTTGTACAAAGCCTTATTAATTCAAGATATGCTACCAATTTCTCAACCAATTGGATTTATATGGCGGCGTTAGTGCTGTGTAGCACTTTATTAGCTAATTATATTTTAGTTTTAATGCATAGTTCTTAAGTTTTTATTTCAGGTTTAATATTTTTAAATATTAATACAACATACATATACACACACACACACACACACACACAAACACACACACACACACACACACACACAAATATATATATATATATATATATATATATATATATATATATATATATATATATATATATATATATATATATATATATATATACTGTGATCGATTTGTACGATAAAGTCGAGTATGTTCTATGTCTTTTGAGGTATCAAAGTAAAAATTGGGGAGATCATAGCAAGCATTAAGCTTCATATTTTAAATTTAGCTACAATGCTACAGGCTGTTCCATAACACCCTGCCAGCTTAAAGTTATATTTTTTTAAATGGAACACTTTATATTGTAATTTAAATTTGAAATCCGCTTTACTTCCCCATTCCAAGAATATAAAGTTGTAAAATGTTATACAGGGTATTTAAAAAGTTATAAACAATTTTCCATGAAAATCGTAACAAGTTCAATGCCCTCTATAATTTAAAAGGAGCACAAGAACAATACTCTACTGCAGCCGTAGCTTTTTAATTACTGTTCAAATTTTTTTAAATGATTGATTGTATTAACATGAATTAAATCGATCAGTGGGTGAATCAAAACACAAATTCATTGTTTTCTCAGTTTCTTCAAATTGATCACCTTGTATTTTATTTAACTTCCATAAAGTACTATCATTATACTTTTATTTTTGTTAAGCATTCCTATAACCAAAATTATTAGTTTTTGACATTTTCATTTTTCTATACAAAGTATCGATTAGGTATTTGAATTCTTTAGAATTATGAGATGGCCATGATTTATTTGTCAAAAACTGACAGTTTACCATTATTGTCTGTGAATTCAGTGGTCAAATAACGAATACAGAAAGCAAGTTTATTACAAATAAATATTACAAAAATGCTGTTATGTTAAAATAGAAAAAGCACTATTTTACTAAAACACAATAAAACTCAATTACAAGAGGTATTCAAAATGACCTCCCAAAACATCTATGCGTGTCTGAAAACGGTAATTGAAAGTTACTTATATTATAAAACATTTGTATACTAATATTTCAAAATTCATTCGTTATTCTCTCCTTCATGTCATCTCTTGTTGAAGGTGTTTTATAAACTTCATTCTCAATATAACCCCAAAAAATGAGTCCATTTTATTAAATTCCGGTGTCCCGGGTGCCCACCGCACTGGTCCACCTCTTCCAGGAAACTGATCAAGTTCACCTTGAATTAGTAGATTATGGTGAACAGAAGCACTGTCATGTAAGAACCACATTTGCCGACATATATAAAGTGGAACCTCTTCCAGTAATATGGGTAACTCATTTACTAAGAAATCTAAATACCATTTAAATGCTAATCAAAAAATAGTGCTGCAAATTGAATCATAACTTCCACATAGCTGTGATAATGAATTCTCTTCAGAAAGATATTCTCATGGAAAGAATTTAGGGTCCAAGTAATCTCTTTCACAAAATGCTAATCTTATCTCTTGGCAATACTCTGTATACTTGTATGTGTTTCTATAACTGCCAATAACACATTCATTTCATTTTTCTCTGTCACAGCAGCATTTGTTCGTTCTTGCTTTTCATAGTTAACTGAACCGGTGCTGTTAAACCGATCCCTTAATCTTTCAAAAATTGATTTTGCAGGTTGTCACCTCTCAGGAAAACGTTGATGGTAAACTCTGGTTGATAGTAATGCGTTTTTCTTGCATTCTCCTAATATCCGCATCATATCTATCATTTCATTGCCAGGAAAATTCATCTTTGGCCTACTTTAGATTATTTGAAATAGCAACAAATGTACCAAATCACTAAATTCACAGACAATAATCGTAAACTGTCAGTTTTTGACAAATAAATCATGGCCCTCAATACTTTACATAGAAAAATGAAAATATCAAAAACAGTAATTTAGGGTATATAGGGAATTCTTAACAAAAAACAAAAATAACGATAGTACTCTACGATAGTTACATAAAATACAGGGTGATCAATTTAAAAAACTGAGAGAATCAGGAATTTGTGTTTTGACTCACCCAGCAATCGATTTAATGAATATTAACAAAATCAATAATTTTTATAAATTTTGACAATAACTAAAAAGTTACGGCCGCAATAGATCATTGTTCTTGTACTCCTATTAAATTATGGAGGGCGCTGAACTTGTTACGATTTTCATGGACACACGTTGTGTCCGAGTTTAATAATGCTTGTCCTGTGAAGGTTTACCAATTTGTTTGACTTAAACAAAAACTAAGCGAAAGTTCACTTCCCTTTATTCATTAGACAAATAATATCTTCAAACCATTCAGTCAGAAATGAAACAACTGAATACTTTCTGCTGTTCTAGAAATAAATTGTAGCATACTTAATTATTTAATTATCAAAGCAAGGTAAAATGGAACATTAGTTTATTGTTTTGCAATGTATTGATACACCATATCTGAATATTTGAACATTAAAATATTGTACAAAATTTACTCCTTATTAACTATTATAAATGACAAAAGCAACATTAGAAAACTAATTGTGTTAAAAATCTATACATAACTTTTATTGAAAAAATACTTTATAAATAATAGTCGCCACCAACCCAACAGTTAAAGGTAGAAGCCATGTCTTTAGTGACCTGTAACAGAAACACTAATTAATCCAGAGTTACAGAATTATAAATGTGTTGGTTATACATTTAATTTCACCACGATAAAAAGTCAAAACAGTACTTTTATTGTGTATGTTATTTGTACGGCGATGCATCGCTGCTGTAATCGTTTAGGATCGTTGAAGTATATTTTTAAAATAATTTCTTTATAACAACAAATTTAACTGTTGAGAGTATAATTTCACACAGAGTACAGCAATTTGGGTTGGATAATATCGATACAGAATATAAGCGCCATATTTTGAATCAATTTCGCCGCGTAATCACGTCACGTAAAATTGACCTGAGTGTTCATCTATATAACTAAAAATTCTGGACGCAGCAAGTGTGTAACGGTACTGAATTTTCATAAAAATATTTTAACAGGAAATGTCTTTTTTAAAGAAAGCAGGCGCCAAATTGGGTTTCCAGTATAATCCAGTATAACCTACATAGTAGAAACAATGTACCACATGTCATCAAAATAACTTTATTGTTTCAAAACATACAAAAATTTTCTGAAAATAAACTAACAATGTCCACGAATAATCTGATTTCCTGGCCAACGAACCTCAGGTTAATAGCAAATTGGGGTATTGAAATTAGAAGCATTTAATGAAAGTTCGCTACTACAACGCTCTTGCTGAGTCCCGAATTTCTTTTCTTACAAACATGCATCATATTTCGATGGAAAATGCAATAACATGAGGCGTTCGATTAAAAGAAAGTTCGGGGGGCATTAAATGTTTCAAATATGAAAAACTCAATTTATTATAAACCTAGAAACTTGAATTTGGGTATGTAGTGAAGCCCTTTCCAGGGCAACATACCTACCAATTTTTAAAATTTCATCAAAATAGCTTTGTAATTGTTGTTTCGGAAAAATTATTATTATTATTTTTTTAGAAAACTGGTCCGATCGGGCTGGCTAACAAACTCATGCAAGCTATTAGTAAAAGAAATGTATTTACCGAGTTTCATAAAAATCGGTTAATTACTTTTTGAGTTATCGGTTGGATATATATATATATATATATATATATATATATATATATATATATATATATATATATATATATATATATATATATATATATATATATATATATATCTTTTAGCGAATTTTTATTTAGAAAATTCGCTAATAGACAGGTATTGATGGTGAGACATTGCAAAAAAATTCAAATGAGCGCGAACTAGGACCCTTAGAACCCCCCACATCCGGGGTCAGTTTCAGTTTTTATATGTTTATATATATATATATATATATATATATATATATATATATATATATATATATATATAAAATTATATGACAGGTTTACACAGCTGCGTTTTATACAGCCCCACGTTGAGGCGACAATTGTTATGATTATATGTACTTATTATTTCTTGTAAATGAAAATGTTTATATTTGTATAATGATTTTATATCGTAAAAGATCACCATATATATACATATATATATATATATATATATATATATATATATATATATATATATATATATATATATATATATATATATATATATATATATATATATATATATATATATATATATATATATATATATATATATATTGGATTTTAATATGGACAGTTTACACACAATGTTTATGTATAATAAATGTTTATGACTGTGGTTTTATAATTATTTAAATCCCTATGTATATGTATATTAAATTAAATAATGGCTTCAACCCTTGTTACTTCCGTGTAGTGTTGGTGGCCTATTCCTTATTATTGTCACCATTCATTTGTTAGTCAAATAGCAATTGATATCTATATAAATACTTGCGTTTCATTGACTCTATCAAATAAACTTACCTTTATCTTTTTAGTTGCCCTGGCTCTGCTTAACGCTATCCCAGTAGTCGGTTCTAATTTTGAGAAAATAGACTGCTATATGCAATTAAAAATCTTAATTATATCTTAATATACCCAAAGAAATAAGTCTCATTTAAACTCGTAACAAAATTTTTTTATTTATGAAATTTTTAGAATATTTTCTCAAAACGGATCCTCTAATATACTAAATTTAAGGACAAATTTGACTATAAATTACGTGACAGGATTTTTATAGTATCAAGGTTTACTAAATGGATAAATATTTAGATTTCACATTTGAGACACTTTGCGCCCTCTATAATTCCCCTTTTCAACTATCGTGGGAATATAAGTTGTATTTCTGTATATAAGTTAAAATTCTGCTTTTCCCACAAATACATTTATAACTAGACAAACGGTTGACAGTTTGCCTATCTTTATAATTAAACATTCTTCCCTTCTGGTTTGATTTGTAGAAATTAAATGGATTTTTCGATACCTTGGGTCCTTTGGCTGCTTTTATATGTAAGTCTTGACATGATTTACCATTATATTATTATTCTCCGGATGATTTTCTTACGCTGGATCGTTTAATCTATTTCTTCTGTTACTTACAGAAACAAACGGCTATCGTTTACACATAAAATGGTTTTAAAATATTGAATTTCTTGCTGGAGGGAAATATGACGCTCGCTTCTTGCGTCCTAACAAACAACCACTTTTTATTCAAGCAGGAAACGGATATCGTCGAAAATTAATCTTGAACCCCTTTTCCTGTTTTGTCTCATAGCAAGCTTTCTTGAAAATTATTATCTCACCTTTCGACATGTATATTTTAAAAGTCCGCTAAGAAGAAAGACATTTGCATAACCTCACTAACTCTAGATATAACAATCATACTAAATTTAAAACGAAAACACTTTTAAATGTTAGAATCTTGGTTTAAAGTCTTTTAACATTAACACTTTTGTCTTTGATAAAACATAGTCCATTTTGTTTTAATAAAAACACACATTCTCATATAGTCTATATAGAGTGTTTTCATTATTTCTTATTTTACATTATACGTAGGTAAATATCTTTTGAGCATAATTCTTTGGGTTTTCAATGACATGTTTAAAAAATTAAGATACATTATCTAACCAGCACTGACTAACAATAATAAAGAATATGTTTGGTTATTAATGTGTTTTCATTTATGTTTTAGTGTTGAGCAAATGTCGAGTGATATGGGTATGGACATAATTTACAAAAGACCCATATATATATATATATATATATATATATATATATATATATATATATATATATATATATATATATATATATATATATATATATATATATATATATATATATATATATATATATATATATATATATATATATATATATATATATATATATATATATAAACATATAAAAAATTAAACTGACCCCGGATGTGGGTTCTAGGGGTCCTAGTTCTTATTAAAATACTTTCACAATATTCGATTATAAACTCCAGGTATTAGTGAATGTACTGTTACAATGGAATATGGATGCATTTGATTGTTCTTCAAAATACTGTGCACAGATTTCACTGACAGACCCAGATCTATTGCAGCTGTTTCGATTGGTCCATGTGAATGTGCATGAAAATAGCGTAGCACAGTAATTTCAATGTTTTCTTCGCCAGTTACAGGCTTATTTCTCTTTCTTGTTGCTTTTGCTTGTCCAAACTGTACGAAATTTGATTTCAATCTTTCAAACTCCATCCATTCAAGGATGTCTATATATATATATATATATATATATATATATATATATATATATATATATATATATATATATATATATATATATATATGTATATATATATATATATATATATATATATATATATATATATATATATATATATATATATATATATATATCTAATCGTTGACTGTAACTTCTGTATTTCGAATACTTGCATAAGCATCTCGTATGGAGGACTAACGGGTATTTTTAACCATATTTTTTTTTATTTCACTTTTTCACATTTTTTATGCGAGACACAGCATATATCTGTGCTGTGTGTCAGGTATAAAAATCTTCGAGTTTTTTCTTAACATATGGTAGTCTCATTATTTATTGTCGTTAGTACACACAGTTTTTGATAAAAATCTATGTGAACTTATGAAGTCCTTGTCTAAATCTCTCAATAATAATTAAATTAATTGCGTGAAATGACAGCTGGCTTTGGAAAAGTAACAAAGTAAAAGCTGTGATGAATGTCTAACTAATACTGTTTGTACGGCTAAAGCATATTAGGCATTTTCTAAAAAAAAAAAAAAAACTAAGCCACAAATCCCAAGCTTCGATATCGTAACGTATACTGAGTGTTCACACTTGAGTGAAAAAAAAACCTAGTGTATCAATCCACACAATATCATCCGCATATCTTATACAGAGTGTTTATAATAAATACGTATTATCGAACTTGGACTTTGATCGGGCCGGCATCTTAAATTTTGCGAAGACACCACTCCATTATTTCTGAAAGTAGCTAAGTGAAGATTAGAACCTGCGAAGAGCACTGATAAGTACACCTGGATAACGCAAATCACCACAGCATATCTTTTTTTAAAGACCTGACGATCGTTAGCATCATTAGAGGCTGAAATCTTCACTTATCAGTGCTCATCGCAGATTGCAATCTTGACTTAGCTACTTTCAGAAATAATGGAGAGGTGCCTTCCCAAAATTTAAGATGCTGGTCCGATCAAAGTCCAAATTGGGTAATACATTGCAAAAGGATATGTTTCCGTATTTATTATGAACACTCTATATAAGATACGCGGATGATATTGTGTGAATTGATACTTTTTTTTTGATACAGGAGGGAGAAATGCTCATGCAGACCTCATTCACGACACCGTAGTGCAGTGGGATATCGAGGTACTGTGAGACTGTACTCACTAAAACTCCCTCCCTAGGAGTACCAGACCTTAGTCCATACCTTCGTCGGAAAGATTTCACACAATGACGTTTGGGTTTGAATGTTTCCATTCTGTTTTTGCCGGGGGGGCGTTAGCGGGTAAGTATAAGCTTTGGACGCTAATGCTTATGTGGAAATTGCTCATCGTCAGCGGTGGCACTACGAAGAAGAGCATATGGGTGAGAAGCGGCTTTTGCGAACTGAGTTTAGGATAGTTGAGTTATAAACTCAAGTATCGAAGGCATTTCAGATCAGAGTGAATCTGACTGTTTCAGACAAACCATGACGCTCCGGTACCCATTCTCAGAATTTTATTCTGGATGATTTGAAGGGTCTTGATGTGTGTTGCGGGCGCTGTGGCTCATGCAGGGGATGCATAGGTCAAGGCTGGCCGGATGACAACTTTGTACATGAGCAATTTATTGTTTATGGACAATTTGGAATTTCGATTTAGAAGTGGGAACAGCTTCGAGATAAACATCGAGGCTTTTCGTCGGGCGTGTTGGACATGGTGGCGCCATGTTAGGTGTTTGTCGAGGAAAACCCCGAGGTATTTGGCAGAATCTTCCCAGGGAATTAGACAGTTGTCTAATGATACATGTTCGTGAGGTGTGTGTATCCTCTTGGAAAACAGGACTGCTGAACATTTATCGGGGTTTATGGCTACAAGGGATTTCCTATACCAGCCTTGCAGCTCGATTACGGCGGTCTGAAGTCGTTCGGTTATTATCCTATGCTGTGTGGAGCTGCTGAGGATGGTAGCGTCGCTGCGTACAGTGTGTATGTCACGATTAGGGGCGCTCTCGGAATATCTGCGACAAATATATTGTACAGCAGAGGGGACATAGCAGAACCCTGGGGGAGGCCAGCCGTGGCTTGAGTATTGTCTAGATCTGGCTCCCAGATGTTTGACCTGGTGCTTCCTCTGTTACAGCTATGACCTGATTAGTAGAATCAGAGGGAGAGGATAATTAAATGATAGAAGTTTATTTAGGAGGCCTGCATGCCAAACCCTATTGAAAGCTTGAGCAATGTCAAGAAATATTGCACCAGTTGACTTGTTTTTATTGGACTTAGTCTGTGGTGGAGTGCTGGTGTCTGAATCCAAATTGCTCATCAGGGAGGATATGATTTTTAGAGGTGAATGAAGCTAGTCTTTTCTGAATCAGTTTTTCGGCGATTTTGCCGATGACTGGTAGCAGGCTAATGGGCCTGTAGTTCTGAGGGAACAGCGGATCTTTGCTGGATTTCGAGATGTTGATAATATCAGCAAGTTTCCACATAGAAGGAAAATGTTGAAATCGCAGCATGGCATTCATAATCGTAAGTAGGAATACCACGGCTTTGCAGGGGAGGTTTTTCAGGGCTACGTAGGAGATTCCATCGTATCCCGGAGCTTTCCTATTTTTTAATGATTTGATTATTTGGGAAACTTCTTCGAAAGTTGCGGGCTCGATAGTTGCGTCTGTGGTGGCGCGAAGCGGACTCCTGGCATAGCGGTGTGTTCTTGCCACGTGCGACCGATCAACATTGTTGTAATTCGGGCTGAATTGCAACCCCAGATGATCTGCGAATGCAGTAGCTTTCTCTGCATCCGTGTATACGACACCGTTACGGCCGTGAAGTGGGGATATCGGAAGTTTTTGGGAGCGAAGGGCTTTTGCCATTTGTCAGATGGAATTGTCTTGGGTAGACAGAGTTTGCAGGCGCTCCTCCCAGCGATTGTTGCGGAGTTCTTGTAGGGCGGATCGTACTTGTTTGATGAGTCTGTTAGCGTCTCGTTTGTCGGTGGGGTTTCCGGTGCGTTGAGCTAGTCTACGCACGCGGTTCTTTTCGAGTATCATTTCTCTGATACTGGACGAAATGGCGGCAGATTGCTCGGGGCAGGGTACATCCTTGATGTATGTTCGATAGAACATTGAATTTTGGACTGTAGATTATCCACTGCACCCTCGAGTTCGGGGATGCTGCGGATAACCGGAATATTGCCAAGGGTGTTTTTAAAATGATCTGTGAAAACTGGCCACAGTACCTTTTTCCCTGGGAGGTCGGGTTCGTCATTGGCATCTCCGATCTGCAATATGACTGGGTTATGGTCCCACGAGAGGTCGTTTAGGGTTGTTATTTCATGGAGAAGGGTGGTGTTCGACATGATTACTATGTCAAGCACAGCGGGTCAACCCACACTGCCGAAGGTATGTAGGAATTTGGGGAGCGTCAACCATGCAATTTGCACGGATGTCGACATAGGCTTGGAGGATTTTCCCATTTGTGTTGACATAACGAGAATGCCAATTGGGGTGTTTGGAATTTAAATCGCCAGCAATTATTATGGATTAGTTGGTATCGAATAAAGAGGTCTAGGTCGGCGTCTAGAATTCTCTTTTGTGGAGGATTATATGCAGAAATGAGCTTTATTGGGCCTGCAGAGAAAGTCTTGACTACGATTTGTGTAGCCTCGGTGTTTTGCAGGGCTGGCGTACTGAGAGGGTGGTGGTCAATATTTGTTTTGACATAAACTGCCGTACCGCCACCTCTGGAAGTGGTGCGGTCATTGCGGTACAATGTATAGTTGGGGAGTTTCGAATTGGTTGGAAGACGCATTTTGGTTTCCTGGTCTAGAATAATGTCCAGTTTTAAGCGTTGAGCGAATTCTTGGAGCTGATTTCTTTTGCAGGCTAGTCTGTTTGCATTCCAGGATGCAACCTGCAGGGATTGTGGCTTTCTTCACGAAATCATTTACTTCTGGAAGATTGACACGATTTCGGGGATTAGGGGGATGGCGAAAGTGATCAGCGTCAGCAGATCAGGGGAGGTTTGGAGAATGTTCAGAGCTTTCCCCGCGACCAATTTCAGCTGTGTGAAATTGATCGTGGTAATGAGGGAAAGTGCACTGGATAGGTCTATGGCGGGAGCTGCTTTTGCAGGGGGAGCTGGATTCGGCTTGGGTGTAGCCGGTTTCGGGGTTGTTGAGGGGTCTGATTCAGTGGCCGCCGCATATGAAATTTACGGCTTCCGTTGGGAGGTCTGTTTGTTGGGTTTGGGGAATTTCAGGCAGCCTCTGTAGTTGGCGGTGTGACCCTTCTCACAATTGAAGCAAGTTGGGCCGACGGATAGGGGCTTTTTACACTCCACAGACAAAAGGGGGCTGCTGCATTTTACGCAGCGGGTGGCTCCCCTACAAGACTGTTGTGAGTGACCAGACCTTTGGCAGCGATGGCACTGGTTTGGAAGGTTCTTTTTGTGCAGCAACTCCACCTTGACGATGACGCCGCACACAGTTTCGATGTCGAAAATCGACCTTTTGGACTTGGGGAGGTTGGTCATGATGGGGGGCATGGGGATTTTTTTGTTGTCCCTACCTCTGCGAAGCATACGGTGGACATCACCGGGATGAAAACCCTGGGAAATGAGGTATTTTTCAACCTCTTCGATAGGGATGGTTTCACAGATCCCCCTGAGGACAAATCTTTGGTTGTATGTTCTCCTGGAGCTGGTAGGAATGATATTGGAGCTGCAGGCTATCCATAATTTTGGTAGCCTGTCTGAAGTCAGTAGCTGACATCAAGTGAATTCTTACGGAATCTGTAAGATTTTTAGCCTTGACGCAGCTGATCTTTTGGCAGGTAAAGTAGCCTGAGAGATGGGTCCACTTTTCTTTATTCTACAGGAATATCAGAGGAGGGTGGGTGGATTTGGGAACAGTACTTGCGGCCCGCTCCGGGTCTTGGTTTGCCTCGGAGTCAGACTCACAAGACATTGATTCGTCATCGGATGGGGTTTTCCGATTACGGTTTTTCCTGTTTCCAGGAGATGGAGGCGGGGAAGTCTTGCGCTTTCCAGCTTTCGCGGCCGGCTGGGAAGGGCCGGCACGCTCGGGCTGAGGAGCGGGAATGGAAGCGGGCATTGGGGCTGGGAATGGAAGCGGGCATTGGGGCTGGGATCGGAGACGGGGGTGGTCCAGCCGTTAAAGCGGAGATAAAAGCCGCTTGAAGGTCCCGGGAGATGGATTAGAAAGGTTCGATAAGCTCCCGGAGTCACTTGAGGAGCCTATCTAGGGTAGCCATGTCGGTCATGGCTATAGGGGCAGATGCAGGAGGCTCGTTGTACCCCTCCACTGGGATATACCCGAAGGAGGTGGTCTTATCTCTTTTGGGTGTCCAGCAACGTTAACCAGGGTATGGCGAATACTGGATCCAAAAGAGACGGGAAAAAAACGACCGTGAAGTTTACGGTCGGTTACCTAATAATAGACGCACCGCCGTGAAAACGGCAGTAACGTCTGTGGCGAGTACCGTGATGGGATACTTTACCTGGAACAAAGTAGGCGGAGTCTCACCTCGGCGCTGACTTGACTGCAGCTGCACGGTGAACTAAGCTGGCTCTGCTGGGCTGGCTCTTCACGGACCTCTGCACGGTGCGAGATCGGACTGGCGACTGACATACACTAGGTGACTCCTAATCCATTGGCTATCTAATATTTGCAAGGCACTCAGTAGCGTTTACACAGGGCACTCCAAAAAAGTCGATTTTTTCATTTTTTGCACTCAAGTTGTGAACACTGTATAAGTTACGATATTAAAACTTAAGATTTGTGGCTTACAGATGTGCATATATATATATATATATATATATATATATATATATATATATATATATATATATATATATATATATATATATATTCATTTTTCATTTAAAAAAAGCCTAATATGTTTTAGTCATTTCTGGGGCTTTATTTATCGTAGTAGGCTATGAAAAAAGCGAATCTTAAAATAATACATACCAGGATGTGGAGCTTTTGGAGTACTTTATTTAAGAAAGAATTTTTTGAAAATCGGCTGACCCGTTATGAAATAATGAATTGTCGCCACTTAAAGTGAAACACACTATATATATATATATATATATATATATATATATATATATATATATATATATATATATATATATATATATATATATATATATATATATATATATTCATCTAACCCTAAATATGGTAAATATGGATTCTGGGCTCAATTCCTGCTCATTTGAAAAATTTCCGGAAAGTCTCACTGTGGAGACCTCTTTAACAGTGATTTTTGTTAATGAAAATTCACTAACATCAACAATAAAAACTCTAAACCCAAGGGTACTAGGTTCGATCCCAGAATTCTCCGTTCACTTTTTCAGTACACACTGTAAAATTAACATCAACTGAGGTTGTGGCATTGTGTTTGAGCAAGTTGAATGTTTGCACGTTCCGTCCTTCATGGAGGAGGCGTAAATTCATCGGTCCTGTGTACCATGCGATGATTGAAATAGGTTGCATGTGATAGATCATTAAATTCCAAATAAATTTGTTCCTATTCTTAACTTTCATCAAATTAACTATTTTTTAGATATTTGAGGTTAAGTGTAGCATTGCTTACAAGATAAAAACCTCCATAACTTGTTTAATACAAGTCCTGAACACTGGCTTTTTGGGAATATTTTACATAACTAAATGAATACTAGTAAACCACTGTAGTCAGGTTATTGTATAATTTTCGGTCTTACCGAAAATTACATTTATTTTTTTTTAATTCAAATAGGACAGATTGTATTACTTTCAGATCGTCAATACGTGTAGTAATATGGCATCGGTGACAGAAATTTCACAAAAAAAATCACTTAAACGTCGTAAAAAGTGCCAAAACGTATAGAAAACATGATTTGGGAACGAAAATGTTTTTGTCTGTCGGTCTATGTCTGTTAGTAGCCACAATAACTTTAGAACGAATTGAGATCTCGTCTTCAAATTTGGCATACAATTAGCACCCGATAAATGAACGGTTTGGATTGTTGTTGGGTAAAATCGCTCCAGGGGGTGGGGGATAAATGGGGGGGTGATTTGGTGAAAATTGACTTTTTTTGTGTTAAAACTCAAGTACCTAATATAACATCTTAGGGTTTGTTTATTAGAAAGCTTTCAATTTCATCAACCATCTGGTATTCTGTGCTGAAATTAAATTAGGAATAGAATGTGTGGGGGTGGAATATCCGTGACAGAAATGTCGATTTTTTGTTGTTGCTAAAACGGTGTAAAAAGTTTGAAAACATATAGAAAACTTGATTCAAGAATGAACATTTTTTTGTCTGTCGGGCTGTATGTCTGTTAGTAGGCACAATATTCCTTTCATTATAATGTTTGTCTGAGGAGAGTAAATTATGTGGAAGTTATGATTTAATTTGCAGCACTATTTTTTTTTAGTCAGAGATCATATATTTTTAAGCATTTTTTTTAAAAAGAACCATATGTCTAAAATTGAAATTGTAGAAAATAATGCAAAAAACTGTATGTATGATGAAAGGTAAGTTCACATTAGGAACTATGAGAAGGCAGTGAGAAATGAAGTTTTTATTACATTCACTCCTATAGATATAAATTATAGAAACGAGAAGATAAACTAAAAAAAATCTGTGGCTAATGACAATAAAATCGAACCCAACCACTTTTTGTCCACCACCACACCACAGATATAAATTCAATAGATAGTAGGTTCCAAAAATTCATAAATTTTCATATTTTAACACAGTTTATTGCAATGTAATGTTTATTGAAGAAAATTCTACAAAATGTTTTATTGTAGAAAATAATGCAAAATACTGTATTCAGGGTATCCAGCAGAAATAAAAAATTAAATTCCCTGACATTTCCAGGCCCAAGTGATTTTTTCATAATACTCGTAAAGAACAACACACATCTCTGAATACTTTTTTATTAAAAAGATAATAAAAAAATTCTGATTTTTTAAAATCATTACCAAAAACCTAAATATGGTTAATTCTGTTAACTAATACAGAAACGTGATAAATTTCTACCTGTCAAATTACTGAACTACTTAAGAAAATCATGATATGAATTATTGAAAGTTCACGTCAGCTTATCGTTGATATCTATATTTCCCACTTCTCATAATTTCTTTACACTATCATACACAACGCATTGCAATGATAAACTTTTCTGGATTACAATACAAATACCCATATACAAATGTTACATTATTATAAAGGTTAAAATATAATGAACACATTCACAGCACAGCTATTTGCCACCAATAATTAGAACGCATTTTGCATTTTATGCATTCAAGGAAGAGCATTCCAAGTGACATAAACGAATGAGACATCTTTGAGATAGATAGAGAAGACACTATATTATATTGCCCTATGACATGTCACGTGTTCATTGGCGGTTTCAATTAATGTACCAAACAGCAGCCCTAGGAGAAAATATTTATGTAAAAAAAATTATATAATATAAATATATGAAATAAAAATAAAAATAAATCTGCTGGCGACACAATTTTACAAATATATAATTTCCAGGTCTACTGAACAATTTCCATGACATTTGAGCAAAATCACGAATTTCCCTGACATTTCCCTGACATTTCCCTGACATTTCCCCGACATTTTAGGGGTTATTTCAAATTCCCTGGTTTTTCCAGGTTTTCCCGGTTTTCCAGGTCGCTGGGTACCCTGTGTATGTATGATAAAAGGTAAGTTAACATTAGGAACTATAAGAAGGCTGTGAGAAATGAAGTTTTTATTACATTTACTCTTAGTGATATAAATTAAAGAAACGAGAAGATAAATTTAAAAAAATCTGTGGCTAATGACAATAAAGTCGAAGCCATACCACATTTTGTCCACCACCACACCACATGTATAAATTCAATAGATAGTAGGTTTAAAAAATTCATAAATTTTCATATTTTAATGCAATTTATTGCAATGTAATGTTTATTGAAGAAAATTCTACAAAATGTTTTGTTGTAGAAAATAATGCAAAATACTGTATGTATGATGAAAGGTAAGTTCACATTAGGAACTATGAGAAGGCTGTGAGAAATGAAGTTTTTATTACATTCACTCTTAGAGATATAAATTAAAGAAACGAGAAGATAAATTTAAAAAAATCTCTGGCTAATGACAATAAAGTCGAAGCCATACCACATTTTGTCCACCACCACACCACAAATATAAATTCAATAGATAGTAGGTTTCAAAAATTCATAAATTTTCATATTTTAATTAAGTTTATTGCAATCTAATGTTTATTGAAGAAAATTCTACACAATGTTTTATACAAAAAGTCCTAGAGTTCAATACAAAAATTCAAACAAATAATGAAAAACAATAAAATCAGATTCTAAAAAGATTTCCAAGTTTATGTGCAAACTTAAGGAATCAGGGCAGTTTAAAGAAAAAGTTCGAGAAAAACTGTAATATTTGATCAAAACGTAGCCCATGTAATGCAGATTATTAATAATGATCCTCACACAACCCTAAGATAATTACAAGCTCAGTTAACAGTTTCCATCACGGATTTTGAAGAGAAATAATTATTGTCCTTATAAAGTTTATCTTCTCCATCATTTAAGATCTGGCGATGAGCCGCGCAAGCTTGATTTAGAAGCTCAGTTATCAGTGCTTTATGAGGAGAATAATAATTTATTCAATAGTATTTTATGGATTTAAACAGGATGGGGCACCTCCTCGTAATACAATCACGGTACAAAACTAATTACACAATACATTTTTGGGGTAACTTAATGTGAACTCACCTTTCATCATACATACAGTATTTTTCTATTATCTGTATACAATTATCAGTTTTAGAGATATGGTTGTATTTGAAAAATTGCCTTAAAATGTATGATCTTTCCGACTGTAAAACAACATACAGCCTGCTCTATTTTAATTTTTAAAAAAGCTTTTTCTTTCCAAACAAATGTTTTATTCCTTGTCCCAACGTGTTTCGACCTTTTCAACTGGTCATCCTCAGGGGAATCTAGAATTTTAAAAAAGGCTTGTCAGAGAAACTGAGTTTTCCGGTAGGCTACTTCTGCGAGGGCACAATACAGAGTATAAAAGACAAAAATGAGGCGACAAAAAGCGGACCTCAACATTAAGTCAAGAGTTAAAAAGCTAAAACTGTCTAACTACACAGCTACCAAAGATTAAAAGTCAACAGTTATACACCACTACATGCAATAAAAGTAAATACAATTCAAATTGAACCGTAAGAAAAGTTAATTTGTCTCGAGATTTAAAAACTCACAATAAACCTAAATCTAAAACTCTTAAAAAGTCTCAAAAAAGTCCTGAAAAAAGCTACCCTCTAGAAGGGTCTTAAGTTAAGCTGAAGCCAATTATCGAAGCAACAGCACACAGCACAAACCCTAGCAAGCCAGGCAGCTGAGAAGAAACTTTCAGAGAATATTAAAACCTATTAACTGAATGAGAGTGAAATCTGAAACGAATTTGAATTGAATTTGAAAATATTTATAATAATTCGTTATGTTGACTTTTAATGTTTGGTAGCTGTGTAGTTAGACAGTTTTAGCTTTTTAACTCTCGACTTAATGTTGAGGTTAGATTTTTGTCGCCTCATTTTTGTCTTTTATACTCTGTATTGTGCCCTCGCAGAAGTAGCCTACGGGAAACATCTGTTTTTCTGACAGGCCTTTTGTAAAATTCTAGATTCCCCTGAGGATGACCAATTGAAAAGGTCGAAACGCGTCGGGACAAGGAATAAAACATTTGTTTGGAAAGAAAAAGCCTTTTTATTTAACTCACCTAAAGATGTCAACCTCAAACATTTTGACGTTTAGGAACAATAGTAATCTGACTACTGTGATTCAATAGTATCCATTTTTTTTGTAAAATATATCAAAGAACCTAATATCCAGCACTTTTACTTCTTGCAAGCAATGCTACACTTAACCTTAAATATCTGAAAAGCGGTTGATTTTATCAGTTTTGAATAAAAACAAATTTATTTGTATTTCAATTCTCTATCAAATGTATTTCAATTATCTGAGAATCGAAAAGTTTCTTTGCTCAGCAGAGCCATCTACATGTGTGATAATAAAAAAAATTCACCAAGCCTTTCACCTTCTTAATCTAATACCATGAACAATTTTCAAAAATCTCATTTTGTTTTGAAGATAATGGTGTATGGAGTTTTAAATGGCACACCCTGTATATGTGTGTACGCGCGTGTGAGAGCGCGCGTGTGTGCTCGTATGTGCGTGTGTGCTCGTATGTGCGTGTGTGTGTGTGTGTGTGTGTGTGTGATCACATACAAGTACAATTGAAGTATTTCTATGATTATTTTTTATTCACACATATCTATTGAACTTTTTATGTATTAGAAGTTTAAACTGTGAATAAAAAAATATTATTATTTATTTCTTCATTTAAGAGAATAATTAACAGAAGCTTGACATAATGAACCTAGTAAAGTTAATTTATTAATTTTTCTTTCCAAAAAGCACTTGAATATTTTCTTTTTTGTTTTGTGAGAATACATTCATGTAACAAAACTGCTGGCACATCAGTTTAATTAATAATAAACAAAACAGTTTTAAGATTGAAATACATATTAATCTCACGAGATAATGACCACAATTTTTCATTATAAATCAGAAGTAGAATATTCAAAACCAAGAGCTGTCACGGTATCATTACTTCCCAAGTTAATGCAAGATGCAAGACAGTAAGCAGGTTTATCATGAAAATTCGTGACACAGAATTATCTTTTGTTTAGCCCAGAAGGCTCTAAACTTCATATTTGTCTGATAAGGTGTTTCTATTTACCTTGGTGAACTGCTCCTGGATGGAAGACTGCCCCACACCCAGCCATGTATAGGTTTCTCCAGCACCTAGATGTTTTATGGTGACTCCGTCACGAGTTGTGGGTCGTTTGGGTATCCTTGTACCTGCCTTGGTTTTATGAGATAAACTGAGCATTTATCCATTTCCATCCTAATGTCCTGTGTAAACTCTTGCACCACCTTGGGATAATTCACTCTCACTATGACTATAGATATTCAAGTCATCCATGTAAGGGGTTAACTGACCCTGTGTTTTCTGTCGCCAGGTGGCCCCATCTGCAGACAGGTGGCCCACACAGGTAATCATAACTCTTGCAAAGAGCTACTCAGCAACAATAGGAAGATAATAAATAAAATAGAATGGAGTTAAAGGAATCACCGTGAAAGCTTCCTCTCTTGTACAATATTGGTTCACATATCCATGCCTTGCCTGGAATCGCATTGCTCGCTGAAATAGCTGATCCTACACTCCAAAACAGCGTAGTGTACAAAATCCTAGTAAAGCAAGTATTAAAGCAGGTTATAAGCCATTAAATTTTTTAACTTAGACAGGTTACCCTTTTTGAGAATTAGAGTAATTTTCCCTTGACGAACCACAGGAATATGCCCCCATACACTTAATGATTGACTGCAATACGAGCCAGACAACGGCGGACAGAGATAAATATCTCTTTCATGTGAAAGAATGAATGCCGCCTGGCCTGGAGAAGCAGTATTGGCAACCTCAAACAGCTTTTGCAACATCAGCAGCTGTGATTGCTGGGCATCCTTCTTGTTGTTTGACTCTACAGTAAGATGAGATGTTCCATAATGAATAGTGATTTCTTGTTCTCCACATAGACAATGTCTGGTATGGGAACCTCAGGATATGTGTGTCAATCTTATAGATTTTCAGCACACTTAGGAGCCATTCATGTGGAACCGAATCAAGTGCCTTCTTGTAATAAGTGTAGGCAGCAAAAACTTTTTATTGTACATTGTAGGCTTAAGTGTGCACAACCCAATAAATGACTAACTGTTCTTTGCATCCCGTAGAGCCTTTGGCACATTTTGTAACTGGCTTGCAATTATGTTCTTAAAGGATGTGAGCACCTTCTACAGGGTCAGGAGGCAAGTTATTGGCCGAACCTTTCGAGATTTTTTGAATACTAGTGGTCCTGTGGTAGAATGTACATATCTGCTTGTGTGAGAAACAGCGAAATCTTCTTGGGATCAAGTATAACAAGACTTTACTATTATTATGATTATTAAGAGAAAGTTTATCTAATTATTATGGTATTTGATTATATTATAAACTGGTCACTGCAGATTAAAGTTATTATTAAAAATGTATAACGTGAAAAGCATACCCTTGGGAACTGGATGTGGACCCAACATCATTAGACCAGTCAGTTGCTTTCTCTTTAACAGGCTTTTTTTCCTTATCGATGATTTCACCTATCTTGTATTTCAACATAAGCTCTCTTGCATCACTAGAATGTCCAACATCTTCAAAAGCTTCACTACCGTCTTTTCCTGCTTGTTCCAGTAAAACTTCTTCTCCCCCTGGGTGCTAAAAATAGAAATACCTTATTTTCTAAGCATACCCAAACTTGACATTTAAAAAAAAGCAATAGTTGACATATGGAATAACTATATAATTTAGATGAATGGCAAAAATAAAAAATCAAAGTATGTAAATTGCAATGTTCTAAATCGTAGTTTGCGTATACAAGGAAAAAACTGTTCAAAAGGTAAAAATATACAACATGTATAAACAAATATAAACATGCAAACACAAAGCAATGTCAAAAATAAAAAATCCTGTTTGTGGTAAAATATATATATATATATATATATATATATATATATATATATATATATATATATATATATATATACAGGTTGTTTACGGAAATCGGAAACAATAGCTATCTTCGTTATTATTTTAGCTACGAAGTCGGTTAAACGGGCAAAGTAGACCAACTGGACACACCGCTTCTGAATATGTCACGGATATCTAGATTGCACATCAACTGTGGAATCTGTTGACATAACCTCAATTTTTTTAAATAGAATGACTCAGGGTAAGCCATTCTATACGTACACATAATAGTCTTTCCATCCCAGTGCAATATTCCGAAGATAACTTGATCCCAAACGTTGCCAATTGTAGGTGTTTACGCAAATCGGGAACAACAGCTATCTTCGTTATTATTTGAACTACGAAGTCGGTTAAATGGGCAAAAAATACCAACTAGACACGCCGCTTCTGAATATATCACGGATATCTAGATTGCACATCAACTGTCAAATCTGTTGACAACACCTCAATTTTTTTAAATGGAACGATATGAATATTTTGCGTTCAATCGACTCTAATCTATACATACACATAATAGTCTTTCCATCCCAGTACAATATTCCAAAGACAACTTGATCCCAAACGTCGCCAATTGTAGGCGTTTATAGAAATCACGAACAATAGTTATCTTCGTTATTATTTGAGCTACGAAGTCAGTTAAATAGACAAAGTTGACCAACTGGACACCCCGCTTCTGAATATGTCACGGATATCTAGATTGCACAACAACTGTCAAATTTGTTAACATAACCTCATTTTTTTTAAATGGAACGATATGAATACTTTGCGTTCAATTGACTCAGGGCAAGCCATTCTATACGCACACATAATAGTCTGGACACCCCGCTTCTGAATTTGTCACGGATATCTAGATTGCACGACAACTGTCAAGTTTGTTGACATAACCTCAATTTTTTTTAAATAGAACGTTATGAATATTTTGCGTTCAATCGACTCAGGGCAAGCCATTCTATACGTACACATAATAGTCTTTCCATGCCAGTACAATATTCCGAAGATAACTTGATCCCAACCGTTGCCAATTGTAGGTGTTTACGGAAATCGGGAACAATAGTTATCTTCGTTATTATTTGAGCTACGAAGTCGGTTAAATAGGCAAAGTTGACCAACTGGACACCCCGCTTCTGAATATGTCACGAATATCTAGATTGCGCAACAACTGTCAAATTTGTTGACATAACCTCATTTTTTTTTATGGAACGATATGAATATTTTACGTTCAATCGGCTCAGGGCAAGCCATTCTATACGCACACATAATAGTCTTTCCATCCCAGTACAATATTACGTATCAGGCTGCCAGAGATATTCGGATTAATACGCATATTTCAATACTCGGATTCGACAAATATTTTATTACGTATTCTCACAACACTAGTTAATACCTTGTAAGGATCTCATGATATAAGTGTTTAAGTGCGTTATAGTAGCGAATTTTCATAGAAATATTTCAAATGCTGATAACCCAATTTCCCATTACGTAAACTAGAATCTTCAGTTATGATACATAGTAAAACCTATATAAAAGCAGTGTGGATACTAAATTAAAAAAATAACACAAATTTGTTTTCAAAAACCTTTTTTGTTATTTTGTTTGAAGAAACGGGTCGGATCGAGTTGATTAAAACCGATAATTCAAGCAATTAATATGGAAAAATACTTACCTGCCACCTATAACTTCATAGATGCATTCCGTTTGTAAATAAAAATTATATTTTCGGTAAATTTGCAGATTAGCACATGGGGGGTGTTTAGAAATATGCTCAGAACCCCTTCTGAATGCCCAAACCACAAGAAGAATTTCTTGCAAATGGCCCACAAGAAAGTTATGTGACCAAGAGTGAACAGGGGTGCTGGGCGGAGAAGATTATAAAAAGGAAATGTGAGCAGAAAGTGCGAAACAGCTTAGTTGGACCTCTTTAAGCTGCCTTTATCCCATTTTGCAGCTATACCTCCTTAAAATCCTGTTTACCGCACGCAGAACCTCTGTATTCACCGCAGGTCCCGTAACTTTTTAGGGATTGCTCCAACGGAATTTTAATTTTGTTCTCGTTTATGCATTGAGGGTGATTGTAGACATGCAGAAGGGGAGCGAGAACCCCCGCGACGAAGCAGCGAACCAAGATTTTCAATGTATGTTTAAATTGTTATCTCACTTCATTTTTTTAAATATTTTTCCAAAAATGATTTTGAGGTTGCCTTGTTTTTCAGTCTTACATAGAAGCTGCAATATTTTATCATTTTCAAAAAGTATGGATACAGCAACCGTAAATAAGTGTTGGAAAAGGTCTGGGTGCAGCAAGTATGTTATGGTAGAAAATTCTCGAAAAAATATTTCAAATCCGATAGCTCAATAAATTTCCCATTAAGCTAGAATCTACAATATTGAACCATAGTAACACCTATATAAACGCACCGAGGGTACTAAACTAAAGAAAAATAACATCATGAGCTTCGCTTATAACTACAAATTTGTTTTAAAAAACATTTTTTGTTGTTTATTGTTTGCAAAAACTGGATGGGTTGACTAAAACAAACCATTCAAGCAATTAATAAGGAAAAATACCTGCCATATTTATAATTGGACAGGTACATTCCCTTTGTAAATAATTTTTTTTCTGAAAAACTTTTGTAACTTTAATGAAATTTGTAACACAATTTTTTTAGACACTTGCAGTACTTACACATTATATCTAAGACCAAATTTTAATTTTTTAGCTCCATATAAAATATAAATTTTTATCAAATAATCGCTAACTGGGACTCTAAAACCGATCTCCAAGGTGCATTTAAATTTAAAGAATTAGTTTTAATAATGTACTAATAGTGTACAATTCTTATGAAAATTCATTACCATAATGCACTTGCTGCGTACTGAACCTTTTTTAAATGGAACCATATGAACATTTGAAGTTTAATCGACTCAGGGCGAGTCGTTCAACACGTATACACAATGGTCTTCCACCTTGTGCAATTGTACAGTACAATTTAGCCGGAGTTATGTGCATGCATTTCATAGAACTTTTACGTTTTCTCCAAACTATGAACCTATAGTTCAAATTAAAAAACTGCTTCTCCTGGACTGTGATGGATTGATATGGTTCTGTGGGATTGCTGCACAATCGTTTTTCCTCTCTCATGAAATATTTCAGAAATTAAATCAGTTGTAAATTGACAGATTCAATTTTTCTGTTGCCAAAGAAACTATTTGCTTACTGTCGTTATGACTTTTTAAATTATTCTCGTGCATATAGCGTTTCATTCTGTTGTATAAGTCAGTGTGTTATCCATAATTCTTTCGTTTTTCTCATTTATTTTTTTTCATTACGTTCATTACTTCCTTTCCGTTCTTAGTTCATACTTAAATATCGTCTAATTTTTCCATTTTAGGACTTCCTTTCGTTCACACCTTTCAAGTTATTAATCCGTTCCTTATTTTTAGTTTAGTTAGTTTTTATAGTCAAGATTCCGTCAGACTAATTTGGAGTAATTTTCAAATGTTCCTTATTGTTCTTGTTTTGTTGTTGAGTTATTGTTCTATAAATTATTGTCCTGTGAGTGCACTAATTATACCTAGTAAGTAGCTATTATTATTTCTGATTTTATAATTTCTCTAGTATTATTGATAATTCTGCTCCAGTATTGTTCTTGTGCCTGACAGTACTTTCACGCGCCCCAGTGATACTATTATCTTTTTTCCATAACATGATTTATACAACCTCCGAAATGTTTGATATAATTGAGTGCTATTTCACTAGTAATAGAAACACACGATTGCATGTGCCAAGTACAGGCGCAAATATAATGATAGACATATTCCAAACCACACATATTTCCACAAGTTAGCGTAAAAATTACAACAGTGTGGGAGTTTCGATCGTAGAATAGCTCCTACTAGAACAAACGAAAATCAAGAAATAGATATTCTAGCTATGTTCGAGTCCAATGATCATTCGTCATTGAGGGAAGTATCTTAAGGCCCTGAATTGTTCCTACAGTATAGTATTCAAAATTCTCAAGAAACACAAATACAAAGCCTTCAAGATTCAGCCTGTGCAAAACCTACATGAAGATGATGATGCACGAAGATATCACTTTTGTCGGTGGTTAATTGAGAACTGCAGTAGTAATTCAAATTTCTTGGTAAATATCATCTGGAGCGACGAGTCAAATTTCTCCAACAAACAGAAATTTAACAGAAATAATACCGTCTGGAGCAGGAATTCACCACATGTGACAATACCCATTGAAACTCAAGCAAGGTTTTCAACGAATGTTTGGTGTGCTGTTACAAGAGACAGGATCTATGGCCCTTATTTCTACGAAGGAACACTGACAGCTGCCAGATATTTGGAATTATTAAGAAGTGAAATTTCAAATGTAATGTATGATATCGCCTAGAGTAGAGTTAGTGACATCATGTTCCAACATGATGGTGCGCTGCCACATAGAAGCGAAAATGTTCAACTGTATCTGAGACAACAGTTTGACAGCTGGATTGGCCATGGAGGTACACTTGAATGGCCGCCAAGGTCGCCCGATTTGATCTCATTGGACTTTTCAATATGGGGTACAATAAGGACGATGTTTACGCATCAAGCGTGGATAGTCTGGACGAATTGAAGGTAAAAATCACGTATGCCGTCAACAGAATTTCTGTACAGACCCTTCAGAAAATACAGTCTAATATATTGAAGAGAGCAATATTATGCCTGAATCATAACTGTGGGCATTTTGAGCAATATTTGTAATTATTTATTCGTTTTTAGGAAATAAAATTCCGTTTTAAATATGTATGTGTATTTGTACAGTTGGTTCGCCCTGAGTCGATTGAAAGCAAAATATTCTTATAATTCCATTTAAAAAAAATTAGGTTATGTCAACAAATTTGACAGTTGTTGTGCAATCTAGATATCCGTGACATATTCAAAAGCGCGGTGTCTAGTTGGTCAACTTTGCCCATTTAACCGACTTCGTAATTCAAATAATAACGAAGATAAGCTATTGTTCCCGATTTCCATAAACACCTACAACTGGCAACGTTTGGGATCAAGTTATCTACAGAATATTGTACTGTGATGGAAAGACTATTATGTGTACGTATAAAATGGCCTGCCCTGAGTCGATTGAACGCAAAATATGCATATCGTTCTATTTTTTAAAAATGAGGTTATGTCAACAAATTTGAGTTGTGAAATCTAGATATCCGTAACATATTCAAAAGCGGGGTGTCCAGTTGGTCAACTTTGCCCATTTAACCGACTTCGTAGCGCAAATAATAACGAAGATAACTATTGTTTCCGATTTCTGTAAACACCTACAATTGGCAACGTTTGGGATCAAGTTATTTTCGGAATATTGCACTGGGATGGAAAGACTATATTATGTGTGCATATAGAATGGCTTGCCCTGAGTCCATTGAACGCCAAATATTCATATCGTTTCTTAAAAAAAAAAAAATGAGGTTATGTCAACAGATTTAACAGTTGTTGTGCAATCTAGATATTCCTGACATATTCAGAAGCGGGGTGTCCAGTTGGTAAACTTTGCCCATTTAACAGACTTCGTAGCTCAAATAATAACGAAGATAGCTATTGTTCCCAATTTCCGTAAACACCTACAATTGGCAACGTTTGGGATCAATTTGTCTTCGGAATATTGTATTGGGATGGAAAGACTATTATGTGTATGTATAGAATGGCTTGCCCTGAGACGATTGAACGCAAAATATGCATGTCATTCCATTGAAAAAAATTGAGTTTATGTCAACAGATTTGACAGTTGTTGTGCAATCTATATATCCTTGACATGTTCAGAAGCGGGGTGTCCAGTTGGTCAACTTGGCCCATTTAACCGACTTCGTAACTCAAATAATAATGAAGATGGCTATTGTTCCCGATTTCCGTAAACACCCTGTATATACTGTCAAATATCAAAGAGAGGCTTAATAAACAAATGACTAATCTAAAGTAGTAAAAGATTAGATCATTTGGAGTAGATAAATTAAAATTTATAGTTTCAAGGACAATAACAATTTTTTGATATAACTCACAGTTAGTTGTCTAATAGAATATTATAATTACATTCTAATAGAATATTATAATTACATTTTTCAAAGCTTATACATACTTTTATGAAATTTGAATAATATCAGTTATTTTGAACACAGATGTGTGAATGCAGAACTCAGCAACACCTCTTAGGATAAACAGACGCCTCTTAGGATAAACAGTTTTGTTTATTTACTGATAAACATGGTATTTATACATAAAATTGTATAAAGTGAGAAAGCAGGCCTAGTTAATATAAAGTACATTATCATTTATTAAATTTCGGTGCCTAAACAACCAGGGTCATTGGCACCGGAACCGACATATTAAGCATATATACAATAAATGAAATACATATATCAATTTCTTGTAAGCAGTTAAAGAGGCTTGGCTTTGTGAGGCTGTTCAATTGGGGAATGCCTGGCAATGAGTTATCTAGGGTATATTGCTGCCTGTATGTGTTGTACTTTTGACGATCTAGAAGAATAAGTTTAACAGACACTAGCACTGCATAGACATCATGAAAATGGAAACAATGGCCACGTATAAGAGTTTTTCTCTGAGCTGAACAAAGTGAACAAAAGTAAATTAATACAGTTAATCTATTATCGACAGATTCCGGAAAATGTTATTCTGAGTTAAAAGGTGCGTAATCAGCTGAAATTGTGTCCTGAAGCTGAAATTATCGAAGAGGTTCTGAAGAGAGGGTTGCTTTGTTTTTTGACTGAGCTCAGTTTGGATGGGAATCATTACGGCTTCAGATCCAATAGGTCAGCCAAAACAGCTTAGAGAATAGCCGGTGATGAACATAAGCAAATCTGAACCTATACTTCTCCAGAAGTTGGAATTCTATGATGTGCAGGGTAGTGCATTGTCAATCTTCAAATAATACCCCTAGTGTCGGACGCAGACTATTGTTTGTAGGAACCCTTTTTCTGGAGAATTAGTCATTGGTCGGGGCGTGCCTCAGTGTTCAATTCTTGGACGTCTATTGCTTATAATATGTTAATTATATGCCTGTCAATATACTTTGTCACATTCAGAGCCTGTATGCAGATAATGTAACTTTATCACCAAGGCTGTGTCTAGTATAGAATTAGAACACCTCACCAATGAATCGCATATGAGCAGAAGAGCGGTTTGCAGCAAATGGTCTTAAGCTAATTACAGCTAAAACTCGGCAAAAGGCTTTCAGGATTGTAACTTCTAGCCACGAGGCATTGAGCATTCCTGGAAATACATTTGAGACTACACTTGCTTGGATACCCTACATAACAGCACTGGCCAGGAAATTATCAACAACGATATATATACCATCACATGCATGAAGGAAACGTCGACTCGGGAAATCGCAAGACTAGCGAATTTTTCAAATTTCACTCTCTGGTCATGTACGGGATACTCTTGTGGTGTTAGTCCTCAGTGTATTCTCTTGGAACTAAAAGAAGCTATAAGGGTCATATGTGGTGTCCGAGAGTTGTTCAAAGAGCAATGTATCCTGACTCACTTGTTATATTAGCATGTGTCAAATATGTCCATTGGAATGGTATAAGGTTTTCGACGGGTGAAGAGTGTCATTCATACAACACCAGCAAAATGAGCAAGTTTACAATTGAACACCTTCGTCTCCGGAAGAGTGAAATACTCCCAAATTACATGTGTGTCAAATTGTACAAGTTGTCCACAGGAATCTGGGGTCTTCCCGATAGCAAATTTGTGCAGGATGTCAGGAGACTACTTCTGCAATACTCATTTTATAGTGTTTGAATATCTGGACTGTGATCTCGAGGTTTTGTTGTGTCGGTGCAGCTTTTGTCTTGTGTGACTTATTTGTATCCCATGTTATATACTTAGAAAGTTTGTGACATTGATTTTTTCTTCCATTTGTTTTTTTTTAATTTAAGTGATTGTTTTAACTGATTTTTTTATTTTAAATGTAGACATCCCTTGTAAGCCTGGAAGGTAATATATATATATATATATATATATATATATATATATATATATATATATATATATATATATATATATATATATATATATATATATAATTATTGTCATCACATGATGGTGCTGTATTTTGATGTTCCAGCAGTAAGGGCATATGTGTTAGCGAGGTGTGTCCTAGTCTTCTGAATATCACTTGCCTTCTGCGAGAGATTGTATGGATGGTCCTACTTCATTAGTTGGGTGTTTTGGAAGTTCAAAGTTGTGGTGTCAGTGTAATTTTATTACATTTTCAAATAAGAAGTCAAGTCATAGCTAAGGTAAATTTCCGTGACCTAGCAGCTTTTTTTGCTGATCTGTCCGCATATTGGCCTCTGATATGTGACGGTAACCATACCATGATAACCGATTTATCTGATGATGCTAACTGTATTGATATGATGGATCTTAATGAGTTGAGTTATGTTTCTGAATGGCCTTGAACCTTTCATTCTTTGGCCACAGATTTTATGGATCTTTATGATCAAGGGTTTACTTGTGTAGACAATAGGTATTATTTATTGCTTCAATCAAACATAACATATCTTCACAGGTTGCTAGCCGCATTTATAAAATTCGATTTCTGTACAAGTTTGAATGCTCCCAGGATGGCCATTAATTCGGCTGTAAAAATCAGACAGATGAAATTCAGTCTAAACTTGAGTTGGTCTGTAGGAGATAGTAAAGCACCCCTTACATACTTATCAGTTTTTGATGAGTCAATATATAAAACAAAGTCGCATTGATGTTTGGAAGGCGTTTATTATTATCTTGAAAGGAGTCTGTCTTTCCAAAATGATTACAATGTTACTTTGTATGTTGGTCCATCGAGGTATTTTTTATGGAACGCTTGAGGTGGTCATCGATAAATAACACATTTTTAACATGTTAATAAAACAGGTTATGGAAAGGGTGGTACAAATATTTTGATTTGACACAATCATAATAATTCAACTAATTAGCTATTTCACGTATTAAATCATCATGACTGGTAAAATTTAGAATCCAAAGTTCAGGAGATGTAATTATCAGTTTTTTCATTTGCACAATGATTAACGACCAATAACGTATTAATGAACTATTTGTTTCTACAAAATACGCATTTAAAAAAGATATATTAACTTAAGTCAGCTTACCTCGCTCAAAAATAGGGTAACATCGTAAACATTGTTATGAATCACAATCCAAGTGCTTTGGTTGTCATTGTGTTTTTTTACTTCAGCAAGAGAATATTGTTTAGACATACTTATTAAACAATTATAAGGATAAAAGATCAGTTCCTTTGGATGTTTAGAGTATAAAAAACCTTTAGGAAATATTTTTCTTTCCTATAAATTGCTTACTGTTATATGGAATGCAAAAACTGTCGATGTAAATGGATGGTGTATCTGGTATTTAGTAGCGCCTTACGTCGCTTACAACTTACAAATAATAAAAAACTGAAATTAAGTAAGGTACATTGTACATTAGTGAAACGTCAAACGTCATAAGAGAACTTTTAATTTATAATGCCAAACAACAACCAGAGTTGCCAAGTTGCTAGATCAGGTTCTGTCAACACGAATGGAGAATTTTCAACTAAAATTTTTCAACTAAGTGGCAAAATGCAAGGGTAATAGAGCTGTCCAGAACACGTGATTTAAATACCACCAATAAGGCCGCTAGTAGGCACACAAACACAAACAAACTCGTGTTCCATGGATGTTAACTTTTAAAATTGTGCTTTGCGCGTATTTAGAATGGGTTGTGTTGACAAGAGTGAATATCTGTTATCACTGGAACATGAAAATGAAGACGTTACTAGAAGATATCGAGAGAAAATTCGTATTATTGAAGGAATTGATCCCTATACTTTGACGACGGGCCCAATGCCTCCTTTGGAAGAACTATATAGTTTGCCACCAGTTGATGCTTTCAATATCGTTAACTATTTAGTGCTTACCCAGAGTTTTTACACTAACCAACAAATGAAAGTCCATAAAAGTCTCTCTGCTTACTATTATTTTGAAGCAAGGTTCGTTCATAATTTCCAAACTAGAAAAATTGGAGCTCATGTTGTAATTGTTGCACAGATAAATATAAATTAACTTTTTAGCGACTTTTTTTTAATTCGCTAATGAGGAGATTTGTATTTTCCTTCTAAAAAGAAATCATATCTCCGGAAATAACAAAGTAAGGGCGACCAAATTTGATAGGCGTGTTTGTATTATAAAGAGTCAACTTGTACCAAAATTTAGGTCTCTGGCTTTAAAGACAAAGAAGTTATGTGCAGTTAAAGAAACAAATTTTGGAGTTGTCCTCAAAACGTCAAACTCGCAATTTTAAACGTCAAAATTGGCAATGTTTAGGCAAAGAACGTGAAACAAATACTGATTGTGAAAAGAAAATGTTGCAAGAAGAGTGTTCTGCAAACCCTTAAATTTCAGATTCAACCGTCATTGCCCTTCATTTTACTAAAATATTTACAAAATATTCATTTCAAATAGACCCTTTCTTTAATGCTTTGGCTGTCAGTTTAGTTAAGTTGATGCTTTTTTGGATATTTATTTGTAGGTTTAGTGAAGTTTATGGTTTAAGAGGGGGGTTCAATAAAATGCTTAAAATACACTATATTTGTAGCTTGTTGAACTGTCCCAATTAAAGCCTTAGACTGAAAATATAGTATATAATAGCTAGATTGAGGTTTGAGGAAGGCAATAAAGATTTTTGTAAGCAAATATCACGTTTATAACGAAAATACAACGTTTTTGCCAAACCATGATTTGACAATTTTTTGTCACAGAATTAGCTCAAAATCACTCTTTGCCTAGATTGGGTATCCAAGAATAAGTTTCTTAAATTTCAGGTCTTTTGGATTCCAAATAAAAACGTAATGCAAAGTGAAATGTAAAATATGACATACCATAATTATTTAGTCAATATGTCTTGTCAAACTAGCGCGTTTCGGCACCATCCGTAGACCAGCTATTTTCTAAAAGATGGCGCACTAAAAACGTGATTCCACGAACGCATTTCATATTCATTCATAATATGTCAAATCATCTTTAAGGTTACATGCCATTAGTGACATTTGAATGTTATCAGACCGAAACAGTCTACCCTCGAATATGTTTCAGCGATCGGCGAAATAAATCAATCAATTCTGCAATTTGCTATTTAGGTAGCCACTTACATATAATTTCCGATACTAATTTCCTGACGGTAAGGTGCCGTATGTGTAAATACCTTAGACCAGAGAGAACTTAGGACACGTAACAAGTCCGGCGGAAGTGAAGCAATTTGGTACCAAACTCTCTCGACCAGTGGCGTAACCTTGGATTAGTCAATGGGTGCAGCACACAGAATAGTGATTTTCACTTTTCTTTTAAGTGCCTCTTGATTTAGTATACATGGAATAATAATGATAAAATTATGCTGGAATCAACCTATACAAATTCGGGACGCAGCAAGTGCGTTATGGTAGTGAATTTTTATTAAATGCTTCAAACTTGGATAACTCAATTTTCAATGAACTTAGAAAGTTGAATCTTGGTATGTAGTAAGGTCTTTTCTAGGGCAACATATCCACCAAGTGTCATTAAAATCACTTTGTAATTTTTTTCGAAAGAAAACTGAATTTGGAAAACTCAATTTTATATAAACGTAGAGAGTTTAATTTTGGTATGTAGTAAGGTCTTTCTCAGGGTAATATATCCACCAAATTTTATTAAAATAGCTTTGTAATTCTCGTAGAAAAAAAATGTTTTCGTAAGAAAACTCAAAATATTCCAGGAAAACCTTGTCAGATTCTTCTGGCTAACGAACTCATCCAAGCCATTAATAAAAGAAAGGCACTTGCCGAGTTTCATCGAAATCGGTTTAATATTTTTTGAGTTATCGGTTGGATACAAACATACATACATATATATATATATATATATATATATATATATATATATATATATATATATATATATATATATATATATATATATATATATATATATATATATATATATATATATATATATATATATATAAACATATAAAAATTGAATCTGACCCCGGATATGGGTTCTAGGGGTCCTCAATCGCACTCAGTTGAAAAAAATGTTTGCAAGTCTAACCATCGATACCTCTCCATTAAGTGAATTGTTTTTAATAAAAATTCACTAAAACGTGCATTAATAGTACATTCAGAAACCATGGATATATAGATTACAAAATATATAATAAAAAATTAAACAAAACAGCATCTGTATTAGATGAAATGAGAATACAGATGTTTTTTTTTAAGAATTTTACATTTCCTAATTTCTTTATACTTAAAAAAATCTCGGGACGTAGCAAGTGCGTTATGGTAGATAATTTTTATTAAATGCTTCAAATTTGAATAACTCAATTATTATACCTTAGAGAGTTTAATTTTGGTATGTAGTAAGGTCTTTCCTAAGGCAAGATATCCACCAAATTTCATTAAAATAAGTTTGTAATTTTTGAAGAACAAAATTTATTTCAAAAAAAAATAAAATTTGAATAACTCCATTTTCTATAAACTTAGAAAGTTGAATTTTGGTACGTAGTAAGATCTCTTCCGAGGCAACATATACAATATATTTCATTAAAACATCTTTGTTACTTTCGGAGAAAAAATTTTTTTTCGAAAAAAAACTCAGAATTTTCCTGGAAAACCCAGTCCGCTTTTTCTAGCTAACGAACTCATCCAAGCCATTAATAAAACAAAGGCACTTGCCAAGTTTCATCGAAATCGGTTAATTATTTTTTCAGTTATCAGACGTATATATATATATATATATATATATATATATATATATATATATATATATATATATATATATATATATATATATATATATATATATATATATATATAACATATAAAAATTGAAACTGACCCCGGATATGGGTTCTAGGGGTCCTAGTTCGCGCTCATTTGAATTTTTTTTTGCAAAGTCTCACCATCGATACCTCTCTATTAGTGAATTTTTTTCAGACAATTTTCCATAGGAATGTGCCATATGTACGTTTTATTGATTCTTTGCGATTTAACCACCTACATCAAAGCGAATAATTACCGAAACGAATTTTCTTCAACATCTCGACAAATAGTTTTTTCGAGGGAAAAATTACATCACATTCATAAACTTTTAGACGATTTACCATAGGTATAAAGCATTTTTTATATTATTCTTGGTTTATATAATATATAATATCTGATTTACATGTAAATGGAAAATCACTAAACAGTAACTTCTGTATTATTTTAAATAACATTTAGCTACCTGTATTCATGCCTTTATATATCTGCAACATTTTCTTTCCTTTAATATAACTAATTAAGTATATAAACTAACATAACATTATTCCCACAACGTAACTTTTGAAGGGCACACCTACGCCTATGGAATATCCTGGCTGGACTTGATAAAGTGAAAATGTAATTAAATATTTCACATTGAAAATGACATATTTTCTGTTTGCATTTTCAAAAATAATAATGTGTCACTAATACAGTAAGTGAAGTGGGAACATTTTTTTTTCCTATTTCAACAATTAAAGCATAAAAATGTAAGGAACGTTCTGAAAGTAATTAGGTTAATTTTATATCTTACCTGTGAAAAGTAATACCGGGCTCTTTTTTGTCACTGTGGCTATTGCAATTGAAGGCGGCACAATAAACCATTGTTCTTAATACAAAATATTCACAATTTATTGCAAAAAACACTAAATATACCTACTTAAAACTCTGGTACCATTCGCTTTGTTTGGCTCCACAGCATAAAATTGCTTTACGATTCGGGCACACTTCGCCTACACGCGTTAAATCTCGTGTTACGTGTCCTAAGTTCTTTCTGGTCTAAGGTAAATACAATGTAAAGAATTCGTTTATTACGAAGCGTCGGTAGCTCATTCGAAGAAAACTTTGCCTGTCAAGCGGACGATGCTGGTTCGAGTCCGGCCCGGTCCGTTTATCCTTTTAGTAAATTTTTATTAGGAAAAATTAACTAAGTTCAAATGGAGAGGTATCTATGGTGAGATTTGACAAACATTTTTTTCAAATGACTGCGAAATAGGACCCATAGGACAAATATCCTGGGTCAGTTTCAATTTTTATATGTTTATATAAATATAATATAAATAAAAATGTTAAGTTTTCTTTCGAAAAAAATGTTTATCTCCGAAAATTACAAAGCTATTTTGATGAAATTTATGTGAATATGTTGTCTTGGTAAAGGCCTTACCACGTGCCAAAATTCAACCTTCTAGGTTTATAGAAAATTGAGTTATTCAAATTTGAAGCATTTAATGAAAATTGATTACCATAACGCACTTGCTGGGTCCAGACTTTTTTTGCTTCCGCGACTTAAGCGGTTTGATCTTTGCTTTTTTTTAGATTTAAAAATGGTTAATCTTGCTGGTGCGTATGGATGCAGTAATGAATATAATTCACAAAAACTAATTTCTTTTTTTTGTGCAAGTAAAAGATATTTAACGGTAATTATGCAGATGATCGGCATACGTGATTTTTGAAAAATCTTTCACTAAACATGCTTAAAAGACTCAATGTGTGCATAAGCAACAAGAGATATGCTGTGGAATCAACCCCTCCAAAAGTTACGGGACCTGGAGTGAATAGGGATGCTCGGCGGAGAATGAAATATAAAGGAAAAATCAGTAAAAACAACTTAGTTCGACCTCTATAAGCAGCCTTTTCACTTTTTGTATCAACACTTTCTCCTAAACATATTTTTCCCCTGCACCACGTATATTTGCTCCTAGTCCCCCGCAGCTTTTTGGGGATTGAAGGGACACCATTTTTCATGTTTATGCACTAAACACTCTACGAAGCAGACCTGAACGACCTAACCTGACCTAACCTGACCTGACCTGATCCGGACCTGACCCGGATCCTTTTACCTAACCCATACCTAACCCTGGACTGACAAAAAAACGTAGAAGAAAACCGAAAAGCAGAAAAACATGCATTTAAAAAAAATTCTTATGATTTAAAATATTTTTGATACCGCTAGCTATTCCTCGAGACATTATCAATGGGCTCTATCCTGAACTATATAAGCTACACAAACAAATTTTGTTAAAAAATAAAAAACTATTGTGAAAAATCAAAAGCGACTACTTAAAAACTCAAAGACGCAGCAAGTGCGTTATGGTAGTGAATTTTCATAGAAATGATCTGGCACCAAATATTTTATTATAACTTTTTTTTCTTGCAACATAGAAATCTAAATTTTTGTGTATAGTTTACTTTTTATATCGTAAACCTACCTACCAAATTTGGTTATCATAGCTTTTTTATTTTTTGAGATAAAAATTATTTTCGAATGAAAACTCAAAATTTTCCCGGAAAACCTCGTCCGATTTTCCTGACTAACGAACTTATCCAAGCCACTTACAAAAGGAAGGTACATGCCAAATTTTATCAAAATCGGGCCATTATTTTTTGAGTTATCGGTGTGATATATATATATATATATATATATATATATATATATATATATATATATATATATATATATATATATATATATATATATATATATATATATATATAAATTGAAACTGACACCGGATATGGGTTCTAGGGGTCCTAGTTCGCGCTCATTTGCAAATTTTTTTCAAATTTCAAAAGTCGGGATCTCCTCATTAGTGAATTTTTTCTACGAAAATTCACTAAAATAAATCCCTATAATTATAAAGATGTGTTATACTGCTAAGAACTACATATTTTTTGAGACATTTGGAATCAATACAAATTTTTCTAAAAAGATGGATAATTAAGTACTTTTTTATCCATGTTTTTCCCTTCGTCGATGACTTAAATTTGTTTTTGTTAAATTTGTTATGCTCAGTAATAAGATAATAACCACATGTTCAACAATATATATATATATATATATATATATATATATATATATATATATATATATATATATATATATATATATATATATATATATATATATATATATATATATACAGGGTGATTCTTTGGCGAAAAATAAGGGGTGTCTTTTCTATAAAGTTTTTCTTGAAACGCCTTCTCCTCTAAGTTACAGCCCTTTGAAATTTTGGCAAAAAAAAAGTTTTCATTAAATGTCTCCGTTATGGAATAAATTTAAAAAACGAAATTTTGCAGATGCATAAGACTAACAAAATGACAGTTTTAAAAGAATTTTATAACCCCATAATGTTATCACAAGAGGGTGAAAAAAAACTACCCTTACATTGTTTTTATCAGTACTTTTTTTTGTGTACCGTTTTCTATTAAAGAAAAATGATTTAGAAAGAAGGGATCATTTAGAAACTTTTTTATGTCCTGACATTTTCTCATAAAATTGTTAGTTTCATCACAAAAAAAAAATATATTACTCAGATCGATGCCACATGCATTTACAGAGTTATTTTATGTTTTTGTGATGAAACTAACAATTTTATAAGAAAATGTCAAGATATAAAAAGGTTGCTAAATGAATCCTTCTTTCTGAATCATTTCTTTTAATAGAAAATGGTATACACAATAAAAAGTACTGATGAAAAATAATGTAAGGGTAGGTTTTTTCACCCTCTTGTGATAACATTATAGGGTTATAAAATCCTTTTAAAACTGTCATTTTGTTAGCCTCATGCATCTGCAAAATTTTGTTTTTTAAAATTATTCCATAACGGAGAAATTAAATGAAAACTTTTTTTGCCAAAACTTCAAAGGGCTGTAACTTGGAGGAGAAGGGGTTTTAAGAAAAACTTTATAGAAAAGACACCCCTTATTTTTCTCCATAGAATCGCCCTGTAAAATTTTTCGCATCAATTTAGAAACACCTGTATATATATACCTATATAATGATATTTCGTAGCTGAATTTTATATTAGGAAATAAATTGTGTTATTCACTGGCGAGTATCAGATATTTAAAAATTATTTGTGAAAGCCTTCGCAATTAGTTTATTGCTTCCCCAATCACTGAAAAGAATAGGTACATGTAACGATACAATAATTAATATAGGAATGCACAAAAGAACTTACTTACAAGAAATTGAGAAAGTATTTTGTACCTTTCTATAATAATTATTGAATTTTTACTTGTATTCTTTCCTTTTAGTGACTGACGAAGCAGTAATGTATAATAATTATCACTGCAGAAGCTTTAAAAAAAAGAGTTTTTTAGACAGCTGATACGACTTTTTACGTTTTGAGGAAAACCCCTTTTTTTTAAATGCCTCTAACTTTTTTTCTTTAAACTTACAGACCCAAATTTTGGTAAATGGTTCACCCTTTATATATATATATATATATATATATATATATATATATATATATATATATATATATATATATATATATATATATATATATATATATATATTCCCGTTTTGAATGTGTGAAATAGTGTAGGTTCTGTGGCGGATCCGCTTAAAACTTATTGAAATTATTGATATCTCGACGTTTCGACAAATGAGCTATATTGCTTATGAAGATCGGAATGAGTGAAATGCAGAAATCAAGTCATTTAATCACCTAACTATAATAAGCCAAGAAAAATTTCTTTGATTTTAGATGACCGCCAATTTTAAAATAAATGCGTTTAAAAAATAAATGAAACAAGAGTATATATACAGAATTGTCTATAAATATTTGCAAAAAACTAATAACGAATGTATTTTCGTGTCAAAAATTAAAAACAAACAGCTAAAAATAATGTTAGAGTAGTTATCCCAATCATGTTGGTTTTATAATCATCTGACTCCAAAGTATCGACTGCATACGCGCCAAAACGTTAACACGTTTTGGAACAAATATCATTGGAAAACGTTTAAAATTCTAGATGCAATAAAAAGAAATAAAATAAAAAAGGTGCCTGTTACAATATATATATTAATTATGTCTTCGTCAAATATAAAATGAAACGCATATTCTATCAAAAACTAGAGTACAACGTCGTTTAAAACTGATGTCTACATACTACATAAGGGTATTGCTTACATTTAATCCATCTGATTATGAACTAGAATAGGGAAATGTAATGTTATTTATAACGTTGTTTTAGTTTTTTTCTAATTTATTAATTTGACGCCTTAATAATAACAGAATACCTACTTATTAGTTACAGGATACTAAACATTATGGAATCGCTCACAGTTATAAACAGTAAATCTTTGCTTTCTCTCTTCGAACTTTATTATGAGAAGGTTGAAACTCGCGCCACATGTTTCGTCGTATTTGAATGGTTCCGCTTACTGTCAGATTTGAAGGAAGGGATGTCAAATTTCTTGTTCGCGGTGTAGAATTAAAATGAGTTTATCCAGTGATAATATTATAATATGCATCTTTGTAAATTGACAAAGGAATGTAGGTTACTAAGTTACGGCTCACGTTGCTAAGTAATTTATGCGTCTCCTAGCAACCTAGGATACGCACAATGTAAATTGCTGTTTCATTCTAAATCTTTGTTACTAGGCGATTGGAGTTAATACCTATTGAATAAACACGTTATTTGTATCATGGTTCTGAGCCATGATATAATGACTTAGAAGAGATATGATATTGCGCATATGCCCCGCCCCCTGCTATGACGTCACGCGGTGAGTAACGTTATAAAAGTCCAACTACACACTTAAAACAAAGTCATTCGCAATCAAAAAGTTTCTATACGTCATTGACGTTAGCTTAATGCGGTTGAAGTTACGCCTATATTGCCTTTTTCAGATAATATAGATCACAGCACTAAATTTAATCTTTTGCATTTTTATTACTTCCAACTGTATGCACTTAAATATTAGTAAAATACGTAATTTGTTAAGAGGTTGTGATGAAACGTCAAACCCCACTGAACGACAGCATATTATTGTTGCATTGGACTCACCACTTGACACCATGCGCGTGACAGGTCTAAAAATAGGTAGTCGGAATATCATATCTCTCGTTATTTGTATCATGGTTCTGAGCAATGCTAACAATTTAAAAATATTCAAGTATTGATACAGTAGCCCCCCACACGGATATTTCAACAACTACCACTTTGAATCCTGCTCTTAACGGTCTATAATTGTTTTTAAGCTAATTTTCGTAGAACAAATTGGTTAATGCATTTTTGCATTTTTTATCCAAACATGGTGCGTTTGTAAGAAAAAAATCTGGACGCAGTAAGTGCGTTTTGGTAGCAAATTTTCTGTAAATAGCTAATTTTCGTAGAACAAATTCGTTAATGCATTTTTGCATTTTTTATCGAAATATGATGCGTTTGTAGGAAAAAAATTTGAACGCAGTAAGTGCGTTTTGGTAGCGAATTTTCGGTAAGTTTGCAGTTTAGTCCCAAACGCTTTTCAAAAAACTGTTTTCATAAACCTACCATTTTTATGGAAATTCACTTCCATAACACATTTGCTGCATCCAGACTTTTGAAAAATGTTTATATATTTTCAAACAATAAATTTATTTCGATGAAATATGGTACATTGTTTCTACTATATAGGCGACCAAGTTTGATGCCTGCTTTCATCAAAGAAAGACATTTGCCATTAAAAATATTTTAAAGAAAATTCGCTACCATAACTCACTTGCTGCGTCCAGAGATTTTTTAAATCATAATTGCAATCAAGGGCTTCTTGTTTGTGGTGCTCTAGAATTGGCTAGATATATTATGCACGCTCGTAAGCCACATTTCGCACTTGCTTTCGTGTCTTAAAGTACAATGTTCTTACATGATCCAAAGTATACCTACTATGTGGAAAGTCAGTTCATTTTAATTTAAGTTGAATAGTGATTACATTTTTCAATTTGTGTTTCAGGTAAAGCATTCCCAGAAAATGAACAACCCTTCTTTAAAAGTATGGGTTATTTGCCAGTCAGACGGGTCTGTTGTTTCTACGCATTGTGCTTGTATGGCAGGTACTGCTGAAGTGTGTAGTCATATTGGTGCTGTGTTGTATGGTTTGGAGTTCATGCACCAAGCAACACAAAATGTATCTCCAACAGATGTTAAGCCAAGTGGATTGTACCATCTGTGACGAATGTATTGTTAAATCATTTTTATGTACCTTCAGAACTTGCTCATCCAATTTCATTATCTTCTCTGCCCTTTCTTGTCTAGCAGCATTGATAGCAACTCGCTTTATCACTCTCTTTGAATCTTCTCCATATCCCATAAGTAGAGAAGGAACCCAGTCAGGATTATTTTGATCTATTAATTCAGTTGGTTTTCCTACAATTTAAGTAATACCTTTTGTAAACGTGAAATCAAAGCTGAAATGAAGTTGTACCTGTGATAACATGCTTACTGCATACTCTGCAATACTTAAGTGTAAATTCTGTTATATCTTTTCTTTTAATTGTGTGTATCTGTAGTGGTAGTGACATCCGGCAACGCCGCAAGACGATGGCAGCACGGGTCGAGGGCCGAGGACAGCGTGGAAGAAGATGGCGTATAGGTGTCACGGACGTGTATATGTAATAGTAGTAGCAACTGTATATTAATGATTGTAATAATAGTTATAGTTGTTTTGTGAATATACGCTCCTTTGATAATAGCAGTATTGTGAAGCTATCAAACACAACAGTATCCACCTTAGTCTCCGGATTTTGGAGAGCTAATTCAATTGTAGTACACTCGGTATTCTGAAAAACTTGACTCTATCGCGATGACCACGACTTCTGCATTTCACAACACAACACGTCGTAGGGATATTTTTGAAGTTAAAAAAATAGTACTTTATTTGATAACACACTACTGTCTACTATATTTCTATTTACACAAATTTTAAACTAATGGGAACATTTATAAACAATTTACAAACTAGACTCTTTAAAAAACACGAGAACGTCATACACCGCTATTCAAAACAATATAGTAGTTCCAAATGTGTGCCTACCAGAAGCCATATTAGAATTGTGATGACAGCATCTCGGACAGTTCAATAAAGGTGTAATAAAAGTGATCATAGAGTATAAAGCGAGTTAACAGTAAGTGATGGTGTATAGGCAGCGATGATAGAAGGCGATAGTGGAATATAGTTCTATGGACATTTAATAATAGAGAATAGAAATATTTTAGTTGACACTGGTGTTGGAAAATAGTTGGTAATAATAAATTAGTAGTTTGGAAAGCTGTGTTTTGTCAGTAAACAAATCCAGAACCCCGTAGAACGTAACAACTGGTGTCAAAAGTGGGATTTTCACGCTGCTAGCAGAAATATTTTCCAGAATATTCGTTGAACAACGTGAAAATTTCTAGAATCTCTGGAAGATCAGTGTCAGCGGTAAGTCATAACTGGGTGTGTTCTTGAAACAGAATAAACTGTTTACCAGCTCTAAGTACGTCTATGCCTAAGACACGTAGCACAACAGCCAAAATGGACGCCCAGCAATTGGAATTGATTAAAGAAATGAAAGAAGCCAGAAAAAGAGATGAAGAAATGAGACAAAGAGATGAAGAGGCCAGAAAAAGAGATAAAGAAGCTAAAGAAGAAGCCAGAAAGAGAGATGAAGAAGCTAGAAAAAGAGACGAAAAGATAAGAGAGGAACTGAGAAAAAGAGACGAAGAAGTCAAAGAGCAAATGATAAAAAGAGATGAAGAGTCCAGAAAAAGAGACGAAGAATACAAAGAAGAAATGAGAAAAAGAGATGACAAAACAAAGAAAATGCTGCAAGAACAAGCCAGCAGAATTGAGAATATTACTTTGTGTGTGGACGAACGTATGAAGCAGGTAAAAGACGACATCTTCCAAGTAGAATGTCGAGTAAGGGGTATAAACGACGATGTACATGACAAGCTGACGAGTATACAAGAAGTTCAGCAGAAAATGCAAACACTAGAAAAGAGGTGTAATACCTTAGCCAAGGGAAACATCAGACTCAAAGATAGCCCAGTCGTAAGAATTAAGGTCCCCACATTTGATGACTCAGTCCCATGGGGTATTTATCTACGCCAGTTCGAAGCCGCTGCTACAGCAAATGGTTGGGGCAAGAGAGAAAAAGCGACCTCGTCAATAGTAGCTCTCAGAGGAGATGCCCTCGACGTGCCTCAAGGAATTCCCAGGGAGGAACAGAACAGTTTTGACAGCATCCGGTATTACCTACAAATGAGATTTGGAGACCAGCATCTACAACAGCTATATCAAACTCAGTTGAAAAGTCTCTGTCAGAAATCGGGCGAAACCCTGCAACAATTTGGAGCCGATGTTGCCAGACTAACGCGATCAGCCTACCCCACAGCTCCTGTGGACTTTTTGAACCAGCTCTCGCTGCAAACATTTATTGATGGTATCAGGGATACCGACACTCAACAGGCACTGAGGATGGCGAGACATAAAAACTTAAACGATGCTTTGGCACATTCATTAGAATTTGAAGCTGCCAAGCAAGCCTCCAAAGGCAATGTGAGGGTTGGCAGTCTCAAAGTCCCAGAAGAGGAAAATATAACAGATTTATCCAAGGTTGTGCAGCGATTGGAGAAAATAGGAGAACAGATGAAGCACACGACTTATAAGGAGCCAAGGGAAACTCATCGTGCAAGTGTCATACGCTGTTGGAAGTGGCAAGGTGGGACACAAGGAGTGAATGCCGGGCCCCAAGATCATCTTCAACCAACGCACAGGAAAACTAAATGCAGATAGCTTTAGGGGGGGAGAGCTGGCTGCCCACCACAATGCCTCGAAGTTGACAACTATTTCACTGGTCAACGATTCTCGGAACACGCTTATCGTAGACAGATACATCGGCGACAAGAAGGCTCAAATGGTTGTAGACACTGTCGCATCCAGAACGATTATCCGTCGTGATATAGTACCAATATGGCGGGTAAGAGAGCCAGAAAGATTATACAAAGTGACCACAGCTGGTGGTGAACAGATTCGTGTGTTTAGTGAGACTGAGGTCAAGCTACAAATTGAAGCTTAGAAAACCAGACAGCGAGTTATTGTTGCCGCCATATCAGACCCCATTATACTTGGACTAGATGTTCTACAAGGTCACGGTGTCAAGTTAGATCTCGAGAACAATGTTTTAAATATCGGTGATGAGGAATTAGTCATGTCGACTGTCAATAACCTTGCGATTCGAAAAGTCACGGCCCAAGAAGCTGTCATTGTGAGAGCCCAGAGTGAAAGTATTGTCCCAGTGAAGATAGATGGAGACATTTTGGGACAAGTGGTGGGTATTATAGAACAGAAGACAACAATATTTTTAAGAAAGCTCTACTAGTCAGTAAAACTCTTATTTAAGCAAAAGAGCTGGCAGCTGTCAGAATAGCCAACCTTAAGAGCTTTGATCAGAAGATTTCCAAAGGTTCCGAAATCGGAACATTCTCACCAATAACCATCATACGGCGTTGCCACGACCAAGAAGGCCCAGCCTTGTCCATCCCAGATGAACCACTTCCAGAACATCTACACGATGTCTTAGCAGAAGCTAGTGGAAATGTTTCCCCACAACAGAAGCAAGCAGTGGCTAAATTGCTGTGAAAATATCGCAACGTTTTCGTAACCGACAAGAACGATTTTGGAAGAACAGCCCTAGTACGCCATCGCATTGAGACTGGGACATCTGTGCCAATCAAGCAATCACCGCGAAGGGTACCATTGGCAAAACAGCAGGAAGTTGACACCATGCTAAGGGAGATGGAGCAGGCACGAGTTATAGAACCATCGCAAAGCCCTTGGGCCTCCTCCAGTAGTGTTAGTTAAAAAGAAAGATGGCTCCACGAGGTTTTGTATAGATTACCGCCGGTTAAATGATGTCACTAAGAAAGACAGCTATCCACTTCCCAGAATTGACGATACACTTGATACACTGGCAGGTGCAAGATGGATTTCAACATTAGACTTGAAAAGTGGCTACCGGCAAGTCTAGATTGAGCCCAAAGACAAAGAAAAGACTGCATTTACCACTGGTAGTGGACTGTGGCAGTTCAACATCATGCCATTTGGGTTGTGTAATGCTCCGGCCACTTTTGAGCGTCTAATGGAGACAGTTTTGAGAGGTCTACACTGGAAAACATGCCTCGTGTACCTGGATGACGTCATTATCTTGGTAAAGTCGTTCGAAGATCACATGAAGAATGTCGAACAAGTGTTTTAGAAACTAAAGGGAACCAATTTGAAATTAAACCTGAAGAAATGCTGTCTCTTTCAAAAAGCAGTCAAGTACTTAGGCCACATTATCACCCCAGATGGAGTCAAAACTGACCCAGAGAAGACAGACTGTATTATGAGCTGGAACATTTCAACGAATGTACAGCAGCTGCGAAGCTTTCTGGGCCTCTGCACATATTACCGCCGTTTTGTAAAGGGGTTTGCTGACATCGCGAAACCTTTGCATAAACTGACGGAAGAAAAGACACCCTTCATTTGGACCAATGATTGTGAAAAAGCACTCGAAACACTAAAACGGGCTCTCTGTTCATCCCCGATTCTGATATATCCCCAGCCTGGTCACAGGTTTATTGTGGACACGGATGCGAGCAATGTTGGTATTGGAGGTGTTCTTTCGCAGGAACAGAGAGGCCAAGAGAAGGTTGTAGGGTATTTCAGCAAGGTACTTTCCAAAGCAGAAAAGAACTATTGCAGGACGAGGAAAGAACTTCTAGCCATTATCAAGACGTTGGAGCATTTTCACAAATATCTATATGGTCAAGAATTTCTCCTGAGAACCGACCACGCTTCCTTACGCTGGCATCTCCAATTTAAAAATCCAGAGGGGAAGATGGCGAGGTGGCTTGAACGCCTTCAAGAGTACAATTTTACCATCGAACACCGCCCTGGACGACAGCACGGCAATGCCGACGCCCTATCTAGGAGACCTTGCCCACCAAAATGCAAGCATTGCATCTCTGCCGAAAATAAAGAAGGTTTGAATCTCGAAGTGTGTAGGAGGACAACGGTGCAACCCGTTAACCGATGGGACCCGCGGAGATTAATGGAGGACCAAAAAGAAGACCATGATATCCAACCAATCTACAGATGGAAGGAGACTTGCCACAAAAGACCCACTTGGTCAGAAGTTAGTGATAAAAGCGTTGCCACCAAAAGTTACTGGGCCCAGTGGGAGTCCATTGCAATCGAAGGTAATTTTCTGGTCAGGAATTGGGAGTCAGAAGATGGTACCCGCATATTGAAGCAAAAAAATCCTTCCACGGCCAAGACTTAGGGAGGTAATCGAGGAGATCCATGGCGGGGCAGGTGGAGGCCATTTAGGCGTAAAGAAAACTTTGGAATAGGTCAGAGAACGTTTTTATTGGTTACGATGTAGAGCTGATGTGGAAGAATGGTGCAAAACCTGCCAAGCGTGTGCATCCAGTAAGGGGCCTAAATCAAAAACCGGGGGGCGAATGAAGCAGTACAACGTGGGAGCTCCTTTCGAAAGCATTGCAAACGACATAGCTGGTCCTTTCCCTAGAACAGACGCAGGAAATCGCTATATGCTTGTAGCCATGGATTATTTTAGCAAGTGGCCAGAAGTGTTTGCGGCCCCGAATCAAGAGGCCACCACCGTCACAGAAGTATTGGTGAATGAGTTTTTCTGTAGATTTGGCGCATCATTAGAGCTCCATTCTGACCAAGGACGCAACTTCGAGTCAGCTGAATTCCAGAAGGTTTGTGAGCTTATGGAAATCAGGAAAACGAGAACTACACCTATGCACCCTCAATCTGACGGAATGGTGGAAAGATTCAATGCTACTTTGGAGTCCCACTTAAGAATAGTTGTCAATGAACACCAAACGGATTGGGACCGGCACATTCCACTTTTTCTACTGGCATACCGCTCGGCTGTGCATGAGACTACCGGACATACACCAGCCAGCGTGGTTTTTGGGTGACAGTTAAGACTTCCTCCTGATCTCGTATTTGGAAAACCCACAGATGCTCCATGGTAAACTGATGAATACATAAAAGATTTGGAAAGAAGAATATAAACCATCCACTCTGCTGTCAGAATGCATATACGAGTAGAAAGCGACTGCATGAAGACCCGTTACGACGTGCAAGCTAATTCAACTGGTTTTAAAGAAGAAGATCGTGTGTGGTTCTACAATCCAGTACGACGCAAAGGACGGTCACTGAAACTACAGAAATTATGGGAAGGTCCTTATAGGGTGGTCAAAAGGATCAATGACGTTGTCTATCGTATTCAGAGGAGCCCAAAGAGCAAGATGAAGGTGGTCCATATGCACAGACTTACGCCATACCAAGAAATGTCGAAATTCGACCAGGACGATCGAATTAAAGAAGGGGGCAGTGTCACAGTGAACACTCTGGAATGACATTTCTAGAATAGACCAGAAGTGACAGGTGTAGAATAGTGTAGAACATCTAGAACCTCTATAGACAGTATAAATAGACAAGCGGTGCTCAGAGTAAGTTAGTTCAGATTAAGTCGGTGTGGTATAAAAGTGATCATAGACTATAAAGCGAGTTAACAGTAAGTGTTGGTGTATAGGAAGCGATCATAGAAGGCGATAGTGGAATATAGTTCTATGGACATTTAATAATAGCGAAGAGAAATATTTTAGTTGACACTGGTGTTGAAAAATAGTTGGTAATAATAAATTAGTAGTTTGGAAAGCTGTGTTTTGTTAATCAACAAATCCAGAAACCCGTAGAATGTAACAATATTAATAATTTTAACACAATATCCCAGCTACCTTACGTCACCATAAAATGATTACCCGGAAAAATACTACTTATCTCTGGCAGTACTAAGAGCCTTTTAAACCCATCCATAGCATAAACAAACTTCCATAATAATATTTACGTTCATCCCTTCCTGATAAAATCATCGCATGGTTACTCCAGCCACAATAATCGCGCTAAAATAATTTTAAACTCACTAACGGATAGTGAACAAGAATTTTGTTTATTTAACTTTAATAATAATTATGTAGGTCCAATAGGAATCCACTTTTTAAGAAAAAATCAAGCGAACATTGATTTTAAAAATAAGAGACTGAATTTAATAAATCGAAGCATTAGAATAAATTTTCCCTATACAAATGATCATGAGGACAATATGGGTAATATTAGTAGTAGCAATAACAATCGAATAAATCACAGCATCAAAGCAAATGATGAAATGAATCACCTTAACATAAGTAATACAATAGACAGACGCAATACTGCACTTGAACTCGACCTAGGAAATCGACACCAGATAATAAATGCTGACAAAAATTGCAAAGGCTAATGAATGAAACTGTTCAACTACAACAAACGTAAAAGTGATCGAGTTTCACTAAACACATACAAGTATCGTGGAAATAAAAATTACAGTGATACGAGGATGATACAAAAAGATATAACGGATCAAATTCAAAATAAAACATTAAATAATTCTTACCATCACCCGATTTATACAACAAATTATACGGGGAGTATACAAAAAAATATTGCAGATAAAATTAAAATAGATCCCTTGCATAAGCCTCGACAAGAAGCGTGCAATGCAGACAGTATAATGAAGTATGTTATTCAATGTGCAAAGAACACAATAAAATCGACCAACCCGTTAAAATCGAAGAGGTTATGCCAAATACAAAAGCACCTTGTGACGGGCGGTTATCCTGAACAAAATAAAATATACAGGCACCACGCAAAACGATAAGTTAACTAATAATTTAATTCAGGTACAGGACAACCATTGGCAAATAGGTAAAGAACCAATTTCACAAATAATAAAATCAGAAATCAATAATGAAAGGAAATATTCAGTCAATAAGGTTTACAAGTCGGAAGTAAATCCCGTAAATATTGAAACTCAATCCAAATTAAATAATATAAATAAGCAAGAGAAAATCATAAATATAAACGACAATGAAATTAACGACGCAATTGTATTATTTCACAAAAGCAAAAGAAATCACAGGAATGCAAAAGAGACATATTTAAGAATGAAAACTAAATTTCTTTTTCCAAAAATGAAACAAAAAATCAAAGCTTTTATTAGAGCTTGCCAATATTGCAACAACGAAAAAAAAACTCGTTCCAACTAAATAGATTAAACAAACAGTCCGATTATATCACCTAGCTAACTCGAACCTAGATATTCCGATAATCGACAAACGAGACATGACGTAAGAAACTGACTAATAAAGCCATAATACTAAACGACAAAACTGGCGAACAGACGATCACCAATTTACGTAATCTTCGCCTTGCAGGTTCATCCTCTTCACAAGAGTAAAGCCACAATTAGAAGACCTAACAGACAATCCAGGCATACTACCATGCAAACTGGGACAAGCCTTTTCAGAGATCGATAAATGGAGAATGATTCATATACATGACCTGAGACAACTATACGACGACTTTAACAGACTAAAAACTTACTTCGACAACATACTAAGCGTAATGAATGCAGAGTACAAGTTGGAATATAAAATTTTTATTTTAACAATTAATTTCACCATTAGCAATATTGATGACACATTTTATCGAATATTTCCAACAACAATTAGGAACAAAAGAGGTATAATCAACGGACTAGGATCGATATTCAAATCAATAACTGGGAACTTAGATGCAGATGACAGGACAGAATATATTAAAGCTCTCGAAATTTTGAGAAAAGATCAAAATCAAGTACATCAACTTTTTAGCTCACAAACATCACTAATTATATATGCTATAGCAAAGTTTAATAAAACAATAGACAACCTGAACCATAACCAAGAAGCCATAGTAGCGAGAATAAACAATTTGGAATATACCATTGATAGTCTAAAAAGGGATCAACTAACAAATTTTCATAGAGTAAAACATTTGGAATTACTCACTCAAATCAGTTATTTGTTAAATAATGTATTAAACATGATAATAACAGCAGAAAATGGAATTACTTTTTCAAAATTAAACATGTATCATGTGTCAATACTGAAACCGAAGTTTATATCAAAAGAGTTAGAAAATATTGAAAACCATGTCTCAAAATCAAGATTAATAACAAAATCCGATATTTCACTTTACGAAAAAATATTTAAAATAAAAACCGTTCAAATTGACTTTAAAATTATATTCCATATAGATATACCTTTAGTAGATAAATCAGACTATATTTATTATCAATTGTATGCATTACCATTCCCTAAAAATCCATATACCTTTAGAATGATTGTCCCTAGAACCAAGTACCTAATCCTTAGCAGCAAACACTACACTTACAGAAACGAAAAGTGAAGGAATGTAAAAGGCCAAACAGACTTTTGTGAAAATGACAACCTGACAGCACTCAATGAAAACAACCCATGCGAAATTAAACTGATCAACTTCCAGAAACCGATAAACAATTGCAAGCAAGAACTTGTCAAAATAACAAAAGCAACAATCTCTAAATATGGCAATACACAATACATAATAGTGGCACCAGAAGAAACGAAAATCAAACTTAGCTGTGAAGAAAACGAAGATACCAAAATAATCAGCCGAACAAAATTAGCAACTCTGAAACCCAAATGCCAACTCATCATCAATAACGAAAGATTTAGCTCAGTCCAAATGGCATCGGAAACACAGCAATCATTCAATCTCCCAAACATCAAATTGGTAACAAATAAAGCACCCATCTTCCCAGACAAGTTACCAGAACTAAAATTAGAAAATGTCCAACTGCACGACTTGAACAATAACAAATCCCAGTTACATTCCATCAATGGCAGAATTCCAGGAACCATCAATTTGCCCATATACCACTCTAGTGTATGGACAATTATATTATACATTGTGATAATAATTACAATAACCACAATAACTTCAAGATACATCTGGCAGAAATTAAAAACGAAAACTGCTGACCCCAAACCAATTACTGGATTCCCGATGACTATTCGGAACGAACCATAGGCTTCGTTCTCTAAAGGATGGAGGAGATAACAATAGCCAACTCAAACAATGTATATAAGAAGTACAGATCCCGATTCAACACCCAAGGTCGCTGACGAATGGGTTAATTAATAGCAGCGCAATTAGAAGAATAGACTATTCATAGATGGGTAAACTAGACCTTCAAGTGGAAACCGCCTCTCGGCCCACGCCCCACCAGAGACCTTATATGGAAGTTACCAGACCACGGACGGACATTCCTACATGGTTATTGCTTGAGCCTCTTTTAAGTTGTCATAATTTATCTTTATAATTTTTTATTATTATTCATAAGTATGTTTGTGTAACTATAATCAATAAATTCTTTTAAAAATTCAAGTGTGTTAACAAGAAAGTTAACTCGCGAAAAGTGGAAAGGTCCCTACACTACGAAGAGAGCACATTAGCTGTGTTTCTCGATGTGGAGGGGGCATTTCATAGAGCAAGGACGGATACGGTCTGTGCCGCCCTAGAGGACAGGGCATCGCCTAGATCCCTTATAAGTTGGGTGGCGAGAATGCTGGAAGACAAAAGACTTTCGCTGACATTAAGAGGCCGGGGGCTAAAGTTGGAGTGACCGGCAGCTTTCCTCAGGGTAGCTGCCTGTCGCCTCATCTATGGTGCCTGGTCATGGAAAATGGCTTCTACGCTTAGGCGTATGCTGACGATGGACTGGTCTTAGGTTAGGTTAGGTTAGTTTGTGAGTGGTCCATATCGGTCCCTCCACCGCGACCATAAGGTCTATTGTGGCTCACGCCTAATGTCTATATTTCGCCCAACAAATCCAGCCTCCTACAGAGGTCGATAACCTTTGCGGGCGAAAGTTGATCCAGATCCTCTGGAGCAAGCTTTACCTTGCCAAAGAGCAGGTGTCTAGTCCAATCCGCTGCCGGACAGGAACACAGCACGTGCTCTGCTGTTTCATCATTCTCCATACACAGCCGGCACTCGGTCTCCTGACCGACCCCAATACGGTGCATGTGATGCCGCAAGCAACAGTGTCCTGTATACAGGCCGACTAGAGTACTCAGTTGTTGTCTGTTCAACTCTAGAAGTTTCTTAGCCCTTGACTCAGACAGGCCATTTATGAAGGCCTTAGAGTGAGCTAATCCTGGAATATTTTGCCAATATTGAATTGTCCTTCTATCTGTCCAGGTCTTTAAGGTGCGTTTTGCTGTGCAAGATGTTATTCCCAGCACCGGTTCTGGTCCGACAAAGTCACACCGGGCACCACTCCTGGCAAGCGCGTCTGCCGCAACGTTGCCATCATGGTCCGAGTGACCCGGTATCCAGACCAGCGACACCTCATTACAGCTGCCCAATTCGTTAAGGGCAGATTTACAACTCCATACCGTCTTTGAATTGCACCGGTAGGAACCAAGAGCCTTTATTGCAGCTTGGCTATCTGCAAATATCTTTATCGATTTGTTTGTGCATAGGTCTTTTAAGCTTTCCCTTGCACACATCTCGATGGCATAAACTTCTGCCTGGTGTATGGTTGCGTACTTGCCGAGGCTAGCTGATAGTCTAGCATCGGTGCTGCCCCCATATGCGCCGGCTCCTACTCCCATATTGGTTTTGGAGCCGTCAGAGTACCAGCAGAGGTCCGCTCTCAACAGGGTCGATTGGTTCCGGTCCCAGTCCTCCCTTTCCGGGAGGACGGTCTTGAAAGACAGATCTCTGCTGATTTTTGTAGGCATCAAGTCCGAGACCATTCCCAGAATCCTGTGACAATCACTGTCATCAAGGAGTCTGGACCCCCTCAGACTGACTTCCCTCGGCATGTTATCTGCCGTTTGTATTAGTCTGTACGTTGTCCACCTCGCCACCCTCTCCAGCCATATGTGAAGTGGGGGAATATTGAGGAGGACCTCCAGAGCGACTGATGGTGCGGTGCTTATCGCTCCCGTTATCATCAGACATGCTTGTCTCTGTAGATGAGCCAGTTTGGCCCTCGCGGTACCATGAAGTACCTTAGGCCACCAAACTATGGCTCCATATGTTATCATAGGTCTGATAACCACTACATAGAGCCAGTACATCTGTTGGGGGTTTGTTCCCCAGTTGTTCCCACAGATTCTCCGGCAGGTCCACAGGGACATCTTAGCCCTGCGGATAACATTTTCTAACTGTCTGTCCCAGTTGAGCTTCTTATCTAGGATAACTCCCAGATATTTTGCTTGGTCCGAAAATGGAATGTTTTCCCCCATAAGATTAGGTGGTTTTAATTTGTCCAACCTTCTTCTTCTGGTGAACGGGACAATGATCGTTTTGCGAGGGTTCACAGACATCTGTTCCCTACGGCACCAATCATTGACTACATTTAGTGCTTCTTGAAGAGTACTAGACAGTTCCTCCTCAGATTTGCCTCTAACCATTATGACAAGATCATCCGCATACGCCTGGACCTCAACCTCCCAGAGTCCGAGGATAGCCAGCAGGTCGTCCACAAAGAGGGACCACAACAGGGGGGATAGAACGCCCCCCTGAGGACACCCTCTCGCAGCCTTAACGCTGACCACCTCTCCCCGTAATGAGGTAATAATGGTCCGATTGTGCAGCATGTTTCCGATCCAGCCACAGATGGTAGGTTCCACCCCCCTAGCGATAGTGGCCTCGTAGAGGGAGATCGGTAATGCATTATTAAATGCTCCTTCTATGTCGAGAAATGCCGCCACCGCAACCTCTCCATTTTTCAGAGAGTGTGTGATCTTCTCGACGAGGTTATTGAGCGCTAACTCAGTTGATTTGCCAGTTTGATAGGCATACTGGTGGGTATTTAGGGGGTTCTTGGGTAAGATGTTCCCCCTAATGTGTCCGTCCAGTATTTTTTCCAATCCCTTTAGGAGGAATGATGTAATACTGAGAGGTCTCAGTGAAGTAGGTAGGAGGTCATTACGTCCCAATTTGGGAATGTAAACCCCCCTAACCACCGTCCAGCTGGAAGGAATATAGTTCCAGGCCAGACTGGCTCTGAACAGCCTGATAAGGAAGGGTAGGAGAATCTCCAGTCCCTTTTGTAGTAGGACCGGTACCACCCCATCCTCCCCTGGCGACTTGAATGGCTGGAAATGATTCACAGCACACTCCACTGCCGAGGCTGTAACTATTCTCCGAGCAACTAGCCAGTCCTCCCTTTGGGGGCGTTTAGATCGTCCCTCAGCTGGTAGGACCTCACCGTTGCTCAGGATCAGACAATCTGGGAAGTGTGTGTGTGCTAAGAGCTCTAACGTTTCTTTCCGAGATTCAGTAAAGGAACCATCTGGTCGTTTTATCGATCCCAGTTCCTGTACACGGTCGCGTGAGAGAATCCTGTGGATTCTGGCGCTGCTGGGCAAATTATTAATGTCCCCGCAGAACCTCCTCCAGGACTCCCTCTTAGCGTTCCTGATCTCTTTATTATAATGTGTTAGAGCAGTTTTATATTGCTCCCAGTTGCCTGTAATCTTAGCACGATTGAAGAGACGTCTAATTTCTCTTCGTGGTTTATCGAGGTTATTATTCCACCAAGTAGACCCCCGACTGTCTCTCTTTGACCTCAGTGGACAGTTTTCGTGATAAGCAGAGACCACAGCTTCCCTAACCTGTTCGGCCGCAATCTCGATCACATCACGATCCCTCACTGTGGGGATTGCGGACCCAAGTCTGCCGGCGAGGGACTGTTTGTATCCCTCCCAATCCGTCCTCCTCGGGTCCCGATACTCCAACACAGGTCTAGGGCCTGTTTCAATTTCAAATAGGATATGGGCATGGTCTGAACATGAGGGTTCAGACGACACCCTCCATTTGAGGATTTTTGAGCTCAAAAGCCTTGAGCTGATCGTAAGATCTAAAACCTCTCTCCGGTTAGCTGTAAGAAAGGTGGGTTCCGAGCCTATGTTGTTGACAACCAGCTCCTCCCCTAAAATGTATTCAAATAATGATTCACCTCGTCTGTTAGTGTCCGTGCTCCCCCAAGCCAAGTGATGGGAGTTCGCATCACACCCCATTACGAGGTGATAATTGTTCCTCTTGCAGTAGGCGATCAATTTCCGCACCTCTGCTGGAGGTGGTTGTTCTGCATCTCTGTCTCCAGGGAAATAGGCTGAACAGGCCACTACTTCCAGCCTGGTCCCCCCGGATGTGATCACGAGATGGATGGATGCCATGTCCTTGGTGCAGTACTCTGAAAGTGTAAAATACTGCAAGTTGTTTCTGATCCAGATACAGGCTCTGGGGTTAGTACCAGAGCCCACCTCTACTATCTTACCAGAAGTGTTACCCAGCCCTTTTGTTCGTTCCGAATTAGCGGTCCAGGGCTCTTGGAGAAGAGCAATATCTATTTGCTCTTCCTTTAATTTCATGCTAAGGAGGTATGTCGCAGCCTTAGCATGATGCAGATTAGCTTGAATGCACCTTAAGTTGGTGGGCATGGGGGTAGGAATATAGGAATGTATGGAGGAAAAAGGAGTAGTTTAAGGAGCTTAAAGGAAAAGGGAATTATGGTGCAGGTTCCTCCTCCTTTTTAGGAGCTCGATAACCAAGCTTCCTATAGGAGGGTCTACCTTTGGTAGTCGTCCTAGGGGTGGACTTTCCTTTCCCCTGTTGTTTCCCTCTGGAGGTTCCAGTGGAAGGTTGAATCCTGCCACCTCCTCTATTGGGTCTGTGTAAGTCGTGTCCATGTTTGGTCCCACGAGCAGCAAGGGAAAATAGACCTCCATGGAAGAGCCCCGCATCCCATGAATAGGCATTTACACAGGGAGGTCGCCCGGTTTCCCTGGGGAGGGTTAACGTTAGCGACAGAATTACCATCCTGCCAATGCTCGGCCATATCGGCCAGAAGCATCATCGCTTCGGCACCAACCCGCCAACGACCTTGCGATGTGGGTTTTTTATAGAGGACTCTCCTCGCAATGCCGGCCAATTAAGGCAAGCATTCCCGGCCCTCCTAAGACATGACTAGGAAGGTTACGGTTTGGTTAGTTCATTTAGTTCACGTCTAATAGTAGACGCTATCCAGGGTGCACCACGGGGAGGCGAACTAACTTTACACCCCGGACTGGTCTTAGTCACTGGCAAATTCCTCTGTGTCGTCTGTGCATGCATGCAAACAGCCTGATGCATAATTGAAAGGTGGTGTGATGAGCTAGGACTCTCCGTAAACCCAGCAAAGACGGAGATGATCCTGTTCACCAAGAAGAGGGATGTGGAGAGGTTCACAGCGCCGATCGTGTTTAGAAAACCTTTAGCTTTAGTGCGGGAGGTCAAATATCTGGGGGTGGTCCTGGACTCCAAACTATCATGGGGGTCGCAAATAGAACGAGTAGTGAGAGAGTAAAGACCCTCTGGCAGCTGCGCCGTGTGATAGGGAGGACCTGGGGACTTAATCCTTCATTGGATTTACACTGTGATCATCAGGCCAAAAGTCGTTTATGGGGCAGTGGTCTGGTGTGAACCAAACTGCTACCCAGAAGCTGGCCAAACTTCAAAGGCTGGCAAGTCTGGGTATCACTGGCGCAATGAAGCGACACCCTTCGCCGCGCTAGAGGTCTTGCTGATGCTGCCACCGCTTCCCATCTGTATCAGAAGAGAGGCTATGGCGTCGCATCTCAGAATGCGAGACTCTGGAAACTGGAGCGGAGAGGGAGCAATAACAGGACATGCAAAAATTGCCAAGGAGGTGGAAAAGGAAGTTCCAATTTCCACCATCAAGGTATGAAATCCAGAGGACTGTATCAGTCAGAATTCCCAGCAAGGATCAATGGAGGGAAAATGAGGTTGTTTTCGAACCTGCTAGCCAGGTCTGTTTCACCGACGGATCCCGGCTGGAGGAGCAGCAATTCGCCGAGCCGGGAATATACATCAATAGCCTGGGGGTGCGTGAGAGTTATGCTCTGTGTGCATATACCACGGCATTCGAAATGGAGGTGTATTCTGTCTGAAAAACGTCTTACCACTACCTGTGAATGTGAGGCTTTTGGTAGTCTTTTGAACAGAATTGTTAGGTTCCAGGACTCTGCAGAGGAGCCAGGTAAGTTCCGTCCAATGGAAGACTGTCATGGCCTTTATTTAGAGGTTGAGGAGGTTTGGTGAAGGAACCGAGGTGGGGTAAAGCATGGCTGTTGGGTTACCGGGGCTGGCAAAAAGGGCCCGTTGTTATATAAAGTATTGTAAGTTATGAAAACCTAACATATTTTTCTCTTGCACATTGCTGTCTAAAAGTTATAAACTTGTTATCCAGATATGAACTTCTAAGAAGTAATATTTACATTTTTGTATACATTGCTTAGAACCATAAAGCTTTGTGATTTATATTTTGTTCAGTGTTACTTTGACATCTACTAAATGCCTTAACATGTATCTCTGGCAACTGTATCAAGTTGTTGAATATGACATATCCCACCAATAATTAGTGTTAGATTTATTTCTCTGCTACTTATTCTCCCAAAAAAATCCACGTTTCTGGAAGTATAGTTGCATTATTATCGCTATCCCTCTGGATGCCCAGCAGGGATCTCTGGCAATTGTAACTGAGCCAAGTTGTTAAATATGACATATTATACCAACTTTTTATTAATTTGTTACTGCCACGCAAAGTTTCTAGATATACAATTGTAATTTTGTTGCTATCTTTCTGGAAACCTTTGCAACAACATCTGATACCTTAAATTGTGCAAAATTATTGATTCTGAAATACACTATCACCTACTAGTGTTAGATTCATTTGTCCGGTACTTATGATATCACAAAAAAATTCTAAGTTTGTGGACATTTATATTGTAATTTTGTTGCTATCTTTTTAGAGCACCTTTCAAAAGCTCCTGTGTCATTTAGTTAACTTCTTGATTACCACATATATTACCATCTTCTAGTATTATATGCATTTGTGTAGTACCTACTTATGGCCTCATGAAACAATGTACAATTTCTCAGCATCAGTTGTAGTTTGGTTGCTATCTATCTCGAGGTCTTATTATGGATCGCTAGCAACTGAACTGAGTCAAATTGTTAAATATGATATATCCCATTAAGCTCCTGTATTAGCCTCATTTGTCCGGAACATATAACCTCACTACAAATTTCCAGTTTCTAGACTTACAGGTGTAATTTTGTTGCTTTTTTTCTGGGGGCCTCTTCAAGGATCTCTGACGCCTGTAATTAATTCAGCTTGTTGACAGTAACATATTATACCATCTTCTGGTGTTAGATGGATTTTTATGGTACTTATGGCATCACAGGAGAATTCCAAGATTCTGGATAGTGACAATAGTACAAACTTTTTGTATTACATGTATTTGTCTTATAGCCTCACAAAAAATTCCAGTTTCTGAATCTACTGTTGTCATTTTGTGGCCATCGCTCTAGAGGACTTAGCAAGGATCGCAGATACCTGTAATGAAGTGAAGTTGTTGTTTATGACATATTTTAAGATTTTTTTTTGTATTAAATGCATTTGTTTGGTACTTTGGCCTTGCAAAAAAAATTTACCTTTTCGGAGTATAGTAATCATTGGGATCCTATCTTTCTGGAGGCCCTACCATGTACCTCTGGCGCTTTGATTGTGTCAAGTTGTTGATAACAAACCAGTTTCCATTTTCGAGTATTGGGCGTGTTTGTCTAGTGTATGAAAATTATATGGTTCCTTTTTTTCTTTGGAGGCCTCACAAAGGCTCGCTAGTACTTTTTATATGGTGAGGTATTTAAAAATGATAAATTCTGCAATGTCTTATTACCAAGAACACGTGTCCTGAATAAATGGTGTGTCGATGTAATTTGAAATTCACTTTCCTTCAAAATTTTTCACTCTCTTCCACAACTAATCATACAGATTGGGACACTACAGAAGGTTAGTGACTTAGTTACACGTCAAAAGTAGTCAAAAATTTCGATTATATACGTATTTGGGCTGGTGCTAAAATTTGAATTTTTGTGGCTATCTTTCGTTGCTAATCTAGAAATATGAAGTCTACCATTTTAACGAAATATAGCAAAATAATATACTAAGTGGGGACAGGCTTATTTTAACTCATTACACAAAGATTACAATAGGGAGATATTAAATAAAACATTTTATAGTACCACAAGATAATTTACTAAATGTTTATTTTCACATTTTAATCATAAAATAAATTAAATGAAAAAATTATCTTTCTGTAGATATAGTGTATGTTGAAAGTCACTAATCTTATTTTCTCTGCGTAATATCAAATTCTGCTTCAGACTCAAGTTCATTTTCTGAAAGGGAGAGTGAGCCACCAGCTCTTCTATGTAGTTCTTGTTTGGTAACCTACAAGACAAATAAGATTATCAGTACATATCTGGATTTAATAAATTAGTTTATTGTTTTCACGTTTATTATTCACATATTATATGTTTGAGAACAGTGAATAAGTTTTTTTATTCTATTTTATTATTAGCATTTCAATAACATTGAAATTTATTATTCAAGGCAACTCCTTTGGCAACCTTCAACTTCAGTTGTAAATACTAAGTCAAGATTGGAACCTGTGATGAGCACTGATAAGTACACTTGGACAAGTCAAATCACCACAACACATCTTTTTAAAGAGATGACGATCGTTTCACTAACAAAGCTGGAGTCATCAGAGGATGAAAAATGCAGAATTTTTCACCCCCTGGTGACGCTAACTTTGTTAGTGAAACGATCATCAGATCTTTAAAAAGATGTGTTGATTTGGGTTTTCCAAGTGTACCTATTCGGTTGTCCCTGTATTTTTGATTAAATTAGCCTACGAAAAAATCAAAAATAATTTGGTTACATTTTTTGCAGAAATGATTGGATATCCAACAAGCCAAATTTAATATCAAATCTTTGCACACATATGTACCAAATAATGAGTTGATTTCAGCTTGTGTTCCACCAAAATTCACCAAGTATATAGCAGTTGGTGTTAATTGAGATGTTGCTTCTGGCACATCTAGGGGGCCGCTATTCCGGCCACCTAAATGTGACTCCAAGATGTTGTTTTAATAGGCAATCAACTCTTTACTTTTCTTATTTTCCAACCAATGTCTGAATCTTTTCGCGCCACTTTTACACAATTTTGTTGCATTGGAATAAGCAGTATTCTTATCGATAATTATTTGAAAGTCTCCAAATAGACCATACCAGAAGTTGTCTTTAATTTTCTGGTAACACACATGACTTCATGTAGTCATTTTAAACACACTCCTAAATATTTGGGATACTCAAACTGTAACATTAACATCAACTGAGGTTCTGGCATTGTATTTGAGCAAGTTGAATGTCTGCACGTTCCGCCATTCGGAGGGGGCGTAAAGTCGTCGGTCCCGTGTCCATGCGATGTTGGGCATTAAATATACCTACCCTTCTTACAGAAAGGCGGTGGTTTGGCAAAATTTCCAGGATGGTGTGGTGAAACTGCTCCCTGGCGTCGGTGATTGGTCATAGTCGCGGAAATAGGCCGACGTTAAAGAAACAAAACAAACACATTTTTGTTTTTAGTATTGAATGATTTCGTTTCTTTTCTATTTCGACTTTGAAGCACATATAAACCAAGCAATTCTAAATTCATTTTAATTTTATCATGTTTAGCTAAGACACCTTCAATCAGATGAAACACTTTGTTTTATTGCTGCCATAAGCTGTTTGATATCAATACCTTTTTCGTATATACGATAAGTAGCCATCCTGCTTCTAAAAGCTTGAGTTAACATATGCACTTGTTCACATGGTTCACAGACTTTTGATTTCTGCGCTTCACTATGTAAATGTCCAAAGAATGCATTATATTTCACATGTAACGAGCAAGATTCACACTATCTCGTTTTGTCAGACATCTTATCTTAAGGTTGCTTAAGTACTAAAACAAAAACATATTTCCGTTATATATTTCTTGATAAACATATTTATGATACATGGTTCTCAATAAAGTGTTACATTTAACATAAATACAGTTAGACATATAAGAAAACCAGTTAATATAAAAAATGTAACTTATCTAGTCGTTTTGTGAAACTCAGTTCCTATAAAACTGAATATTGTAGATGTCAACTAATCATTATTATCGTTGAAGTAGTTGTTTCCAAGAAGCATATTATGCATTCCATAAATCTTCATATGTTGTATTTTCTATTTTTCTAAAAGACATAGAACCAAATAGACCTGGTTTGCTTAGCAGAGCAGAGTTCGTATTACACTGAATATTGTAGATAACTAATTGTCGTATGTTAGTTGGAAAACACATGTTAGAACACATGGTGGGAGGTTACAGATATCAAGTCTTATCTTAATCAAGGTTGCTTAACTTCTAAAATACAAACAAGGATGATGAAGCTTGTTTTAAGAGTATTAATTGTCCTAAAGACCCCAGGCCCATCATTTTCATGCACATTACATCATGGGTGGAATCAGAACTATCATCACACATCATGTTAATGCAATCACAACTAACTTTCATGTTTACACTCTTTAATGTTTACACTCTTTAATGTTTGACTTGAACTGAGCTTACTGTTGTAAAATTGAATGTTAGGTAGGTTTTCTTGACATTCATACCCCCCCCCCCCACTGTCATTGGTTGTATTTTCCTGCTTGGTTTACTGTTAAACTTTAATACTCTATTGCGATCACTAGATACCGTATAATATTTTGTATTCGTCGTCGTCGTCTTCATCGTAAAAATATTTGTATTGGTTTTTTGCTTCTTCTGGCAAATACCTGAAGAACGGCTTACTTAAATAGCTCCTGGTTGGTATAGAACGAGTGATAATGCAAAGAACTGTGTGGAGCAGTAACCAGCTAAATATACGTCCCACTTTCATAATCTTCACCTTCAGGATCGCGTTCATCCATAAAAGCTTGTTCTTGTATGTTCAGCACTAGCTGTCTTAATAATAATTCATTTTCCTCGGACACCGCTGCGAGCAGCCAGCCAGCCCCTTGCAGGTAGCATCTTGCTGCTACCATCTTGCTTCCGAGTTCTTCACACGTGGGGGGTCGCTTCGCGACCCCCCCCCCTATATATATATATATATATATATATATATATATATATATATATATATTTATATTTATATATATATATATATATATATATATATATATATATATATATATATATATATATATATATATATATACAGTGTGTACCAAACTGGATGGGAATGTATTGCTATCTCCGTTATTATTAGAGATAGGGAGACGGTTAAAATAGCAATGTTTTGTAGAATTTTATGCTCGTTCCGAATATGACTTGTATTTTGCACCACCTCTTTTCGTTTCAGAGCTATTTATAGAAACAAAAAATTGAGGATTTCTTTTTCTTCAATATGTAAGTAAGCGTTGATCTGATCTGCAAATTATCAGGAGACTTTTTACCAAGTAATCTTTTTGTGCTATTCTCAACTTTGGATTGTCATTTGTTTTTGAGCTACATGTATCAACGTTTGTTTTTATTATGGCAGCCATATTGGATTGTTTGCTCATGTGATAGCCTATAAAAAGAGCTTTCGAATGATGTAGAACATGCTTGAGAAATCTTGTAATTGCACTGACAATTTTGAGAAAAACTGTTTTGAGGTTAGTAGGCTATGAAATCCAACACCAGAAAACAAATGACAAAAAAAGTGTTCAAAAAGCAGTAACCCATGGAGCCTAACAATAGACTTCTACTTTTAACATAATTTTCCGTAATGATTCACGATAAAAAAAATATGAACTTTGAGCACACCAATCAATCGGCGTATTATTACAAATGATATTTTACATTACAACATTATCGTAAAAAATTGTTATAATTTAACAGAACTCAATAAAAAGCAGATTAATAATTTACGAAGATGCCTTTGAATTTTTTTTGATTTTTAAACGTAAGTCAACAGAAGAAAGGTTGCTATGGATATAACACTATCGCGACAATTAAGAATACTGTCATTCTTAATTATCTGAACAATTTCAGGTCTATTTAACACGTTGCTTAAAATTTTGTACTAAATAGTTTGTTTCCTGTTTATTTTAAATATTATTCAACAATATGTTCAGTAATGAAGAATATTTTGACATGCTGGAATGTTATATTCGTTCTAACCGAAATACTGAGGCAGCTGCAAATTCATATCAAAACAACTATCCAGAAAGACGACAACCAAACCCCAAAATATTTCGCAGGATAGTGACCAATCTATTGAACGACAGTAGCTTCCACGCAAAGAAACTACCAATGCCTAAAAATGAAGAAAGAAATAATGCAGTCTTACAGGTTTCAAACAAAAACCCTCTGCAATCTGTTCGGTTTCATGGTGAACAAATTGACGTTCAAAAAAGTATGGTACACCGTGTATTAAAACAAAGTCATTACCATCCATACAAACCTACAATCGTACAAGGCTTAAATGTTGACGATTACCCTAAGCGACTTCAATTCTGCAGATGGTATCAAGGACAATGTCAGCAAGATGAAATTTTTCATTTGAAAATAATATGGATAATCCAGATTTACAAATTGTGGTGTGTATAAGCGCCATAACGGGCATTATTCGGCAAATGAAAATCCCCATCTAAAGGAAGAAAGACGATTGCAAGATAGATTTGGTATTAATGTTTGGTGCAGATTATTAGGTAAAAAACTGTTATTTTTATTTGTAGATTAGAGTTAATTTAAAAAAATTTCAGGTAACATCATTGTTGGTCCGTTCTTTTTTGAGAAAAATTTAACTGGGAAAGGTATCTTAATCTATCGAGAAATGATATCTTACCAACGACTAGAAGAGTTAATGATAATTTAGACGAGATTTGGTACCAACAAGACGGTTGTCCAGCTCACAATGCTAGGATCGTCAAAGAATTTTTGTACCAAAATTTTAATAATCGTGTCATTTGTAACAATGGGCCAGTTCATTGGTGTGCTCAAAGTCCTGATATAACACCCATGGATTTTTATTTTTGGGGTACTCTGAAGAATGATGTGTATAAATTCGACCCACCACAAAATGTCAATGAATTACAGAACAGAATCACGGAAGCTATAAATCAAACCAAAACACCCTCACCGTCTCCCTATCTCTAATAATAATGGAGATAGCAATACATTCCCATCCAGTTTGGGATATATATATATATATATATATATATATATATATATATATATATATATATATATATATATATATATATATATATATAGATACGTTCCCAAGGTAGGAATCGGATTTGGTTTTCTTGTACTCTATGTACATTTTTGCACAGTCAGAATGGTAAGATGATTTTTCATGTTTAGTCAACGATTCGGAAAGTTTTTTCCATTTACAAAAACCTGTTTTACAAAACGTTTCATTTTGATCACCTGCTACCGAATATTCTACAGACAAAACAAAAAACCCTATTTTGTTTCTCACTGTACTCGAGCCAAGAATATTTATTGTAAAATGTAACTGAAAAAGATCTTGACTTCCATAGTTTTTAAGGAAGACGTCGAAGGCAATTCCACCTCCATCAAAAAATGACTGTCTTTGTGTTGTTCACTTTTGTCAGCACTAAGAGGTGTCAGTGATGATCCTGAAGTTGAAGCTGGTGTGTTGATTCTCTCAGATATACCAATCTCTTTTTCATCATTTTTCTTGGATTTAAAAAAGTTCCGAATATCTGTCACTCCACGTTTCATTTTTGTACCTTAAAACAATAAGAAACAACCAGTTTTTTAAAACTTAATTAGTGAACTCTTAATAACTTGTCCATAGAAAAAAATGATACAATAATAATAAGTCAACAAACGTATTGATAATACTCTGTTATTTAATATTTTTACACAAAAAATACTCAGATTTTCATTGGAAAAGCTTTAGAGATAGAAAAACAATCTATTTTTAAATTTATATTCAATTTCAATCAACGAATTAATTAAATGAATGAATTTCACTTGTTTGATACGTCTTTTAATTTAAATTATAACAATATTCAAAAAGGCATGTTCATATTTTTTGCAACCTGTTGGTAATTTTTTTGCTAATAAATGGTTTGTCGGACAGTCAGTTGCCTGATAAGATTGGTGAATTTGAAATTTAAAAAAAACTACGCATTACACGAGAACGCGCGAAGCCGTTTTCATTTATCTAAAAGTCTGTCGGTTGCCTGTTCACTTAAGTGAATCATTAATAACAATTTTAAAATTTATAACCTAAATAATTTAGAATAATATCTCCGTAAAGAGGTTAATTAAGCCACATACCTAAATGTGTATGTGTAGCTTAAACTTTTAAACAAGTCATTTTAAACCAAATAAATATGGTCAAAAGATATTTACTTACATATAATTTAATGTAAAAACTCCAAAAGACCAAAGTGATGTGGAGAGACTTGAAATCAAAATATGAACATTTAAAAGTGTTTTCGTGTTTTATTTCAATATGATTGTTATCTCTAGAATAAGTGGGGTTATCCTAATGTCATTTGTATATTTAGTAATTTTAATAATAAGAATGTAACTAGGGTACAGGATTTTTGAAATTAGCGGGCTCTTGAATTAGACATACCTGTCAAGAGATGAAATAATAATTTCCATACTACACTGGCTGGAGAGTCTATGCAGCTAAAGCCAATACAAACGAGAACAGTGAAGATTGAAAATAATTTCCAGCAAGCTTGCCATGCTAATACAGGAAACAGGCTTCGAGATTAAAATTCGACGATATCCGTTTTCCGTTTTAATTAAGGGTTGTTGTTGATAGGACACCAATTAGCGAGCGTCATATTCCCTTCCAGAATGAATTTAAATATTTAAACCAATTTTGAGTGTAAACAATACTCATTTATTCCTAGAAGTAACAGAAGATATAAGAAAATCACCAAATGAATAGTATATTATGGTAAAATAACGTCAAAACTTACACAAAGAATCATCCATCGGATACAAGGTATCGTAATTCAATTATTTTGTTTAAATCAATCCATAAGGGAAAACTTTTTAAGTATAAACATAGACAAACTGTCAATCCGTTTGTCTAGAAATAAATGTTTTATGGTAACAGCAGAAATTTAAATATATAAACAGAAATCCAAACCAAATTCCCACGATTGTTCAAAAGCGGAATCATAGAGGGCACAAAGTGTATCAAATAAGGAATTTAAAGAACGAAATTTGTCAATTTTGTCAACATTGAAACGATAATA